>OZ018317.1:216767610-216900110 GCA_963969495.1 Ceratothoa steindachneri
GGACGAGATCAAGCATCTCATAATGGAGAAATCAAGAGAGCAGTGGGACGAACTGATAGCTAATATGCATGCAGAAGGGGACCCTAGAAAATTCTGGAGTCAACTAAATAAATTTTGGGACACTCCCCACCGAGAGTCATATAAAAATTAAAGTTAATGGCGTGGAATTCAAGGAAGATCAGGCCATCGAGCGTGAATTCGGGAGATATTGGAAAAATCATTTCCGTATAAGCGACGAGGAGAACGAACTCTTTGATGAAAGGTACGAGGACCAAATTCTTGTAAGACTTCAAGAGCTGGAGCTGACCTCACACCGCATCACTTCGTTGACGGGACACGTCTCGCGGTAGAAGAAGGAAGACCATATTCGCATGAAGAATACGAAGCAGCCCTGAAGAGCTTTAAGCAAAAGGCGCCGGGGTTATCTGGCATCACAAAAATGCATTTGGTAAATGCTCGTTATAACATCAACGAACCTCTACTTAAGGTATTTAATGCCTGCCTCAATGTCGGCTATTTTCCGGACCAGTTTAAAAGAGCCCATATGATATTCATACTTAAACCTGGCAAGCCGAAGAAAGAGATTATTGGAAAAGCTTCCCAATAACAGACTGAGAACCTTCCTAGAAACTAACAATCTATATAATAACCAACAGCACGGCTTCCGGAAGAAACTTGGTACAGAAACAGCTCTGTTATTGATCACTGAAAGATTAGCTGTCGGTAGGCCAGAAATAGCCTTCTGCCTTTGACAAAGTGTGGCTACCGGGGCTGAAAAAGGAGATCAGCAAACTGGGCATGGAGGAAAACTTAACAAGGATACTTTGCAACTACCTAGAAGATCGAGAGGCAGTCGTAAGAGTAAACGGCATCGAAGGGGAACCATTCAACCTGGAGGCAGCGGTGCCACAGGGGGGTTGTCTCAGCCCTACATTATATACGGTGTATACCAGGGACCCGCCTTACTCCGAGCAAGACCTCGCTCAGGTCATCACCAGCAATCTACAAAAACCCTGTTGACGTTACAAACAGGTCAATCGGAATTAGCAACTTCGAAAAAATTAACAAAATTAAGATCAATGCTCATAAGTTTAAGATGTTACCTATGGGACGTCGGAAGGCAGCGGGTGTGCTGGTGCAGGACGAACTTTACGCTTACTCCAGAGAGAAGGTCGGGTACTTGACCTGAAATTAACCTCAGACAGGTACAATGCCCACTACAAAGAAAAGATCGCCGCTGCCAAAAGGGCACCACGAGCCCTGTGCCGCTTAAAACAACTCTCACCAGGCAACAAGAGAAAACTCTACATGTTGTTAGTAAGGCCGATCTTCCTGTATCCCGCCATCCCCTTCCATACCCTGAGCAAGTCAGACATAAGGAAAGCGCAAGTTGTTAAAAAGAATAGAGCTATACGATACATCACTGTCACCCTATGGGACCACATACCCTCAAGAGTCTTACATGAAGCAACATATATTGAACCCATCATTGTTAACTTAAATAGACGAGCACAAAATATATGGCAGAAGATTTACCAAATCATTCCTGAAGAAGTGCTTAACCCAATTAGACTACCAAATGAGGAACTACCTAATTTAAGATTTAAACGAACATTCAAGAGCAGTCAACTACTAACCTTACAAGAGACACCCCATTTATTGACAAATTTAACAGAAGATTAAAGGGCATATATAAACAAAAACTTAAAACAAGCTAAGAACAAAAGATCCGAAAGTGGACACACACTATGGAAAATCAAGAATTTAAATAAATAAATAAAAGATCCGAAATGGACAAACTAATTTTGAAAGGTAAATAATAAGAACAAATAAATATATAAGTAATAATCTCAAGTAAATTTATACTATGTATTTATGAATAACAACCGGACTAGAAATGAAGATTAAAAGACAGTTAAGAATGAAAGTACAACATCAAGTCTAGCATCATTTACAAGAGATCTCATTACTAATGACAAAGGCTTGAAGGCTGAGTATCCAAACGACATTAAAACAACTTAGAACAAATGAGTAACTACTGAGGAAGGCAGACAACCTGGCACACGTACTCTCTTACTAAAATACCACTTTTTCTATCTATTCTCTACACTCTATCCACACACCTTCCATCTTTTACGATAGTTGATCGTTGGCCTTTCTTCGTTGATTAAGATGGCTTCTAAGATGTTCAGCCTAGATTGATTTCGCTCATTTCTTTTAACGTATATACAAATACAGTATAAACGTTGTTAGGCTGATGTTATGTACACTCTCCATATGGTTTTTAGGCGCTGTTTTGAAGGTGCATGGTTAAACGGCTCGAAAGAGTGGTGGTTGTCATGCCAACATACATCGAGTTATTATGAAGCCCAGGGACTTTCAACATCGAGATGAACAAGATGCTGACTGCAAATGGACTAGAACCCATAAAGTTCCCAGACAACCCACAATCGGCGAAGGTTCTCTCGGCAGCCAAATCTCAGGAAAAGCCTGCAGAGCCTACACTCCCAGTTCCACAAGCTGCGGAGCAAGAAGAGGAGCAGACCAGCCTAGAACCCCCAGAATCTCAGGAGACTGTGCACTCCTCGGCCAAAACCGAAGTCTCTATAGCCAAAGAAAACACCAGGAAGCGAAGGGAGTTCAGTCTAATCAGACGCAAAAAACAAGTTCAAGCTCGATGGTAGATAGATCAACCTGACCATCGCACTAAGCTCACAGCACACACACGCACAAAGGAAATCTTTCTAGAAGAGGTGGCTGCGGAAGTGCGAAGGCTTTTTAAAATGGTACCACGACTCAAACGTAGAGGAAGCGACGGTTAAGACAGCTTTGATTGAGAAAAAGATCAAACTGCACGACAGCTACTTCAAATTTTAAGAGCCATCTCTCTAAAAAAAACTTCGCTCCGGGAGGCCTTACAGCCCCCCGCGCTACCAGAAGCCCACGTGCCGATTGAAGAAACAAGATGGCCGCTAGAAATAGAATTACTATTCTAGCACACAACATGCAGGTAGGGAAGACAAACAAAATAAACTTTACAATATCTACAGAGAAATGGACCCAGATATTCTGCTGCTGTCGGAAACCGGCATCAGAGATGACAACAGACAGAGAATTTGGGGATAAAATGTTCTCCAAAAGAACGTCACAGGAGAGAGATTCAATGGGACAATGATAGCGGTCAAGAAGGATCTGCAGTTCGGATCGGGCAATATAATGGACGAATCATTCCTGCCAGTAGTCCCGAGGTGCTCTCTAGGGGACATCGAGTTGGGTGCGGGATTCCAACTTCACCGCCGTTAGTATCTGCCCATTCACGAATTGCGCTCAGTGCAATTCGCCGGAGACCTGAACGCGAGGAATAGGATAGTTGGCTATACAAGACCGGGCGCTATAGGAAGAAACCTTGACCTCTTGCTGAGAAGGGATATCGTAGAACGCGTCGGGCCGGACTCCCCTACATACCTATACCCTGGGTCAACCACCAAGCCTTGTGTAGTTCTCCCAAACACCAACTTCCCGTTCCACCAACTAGTCCAACCTGGGCCGTTGACGGCCAGTGATCACATCCCTTTGTTGATAAGAGTAGCAGCTGCTGCTATCCTAGTTCCTGTTGCACCCAGGAAAGACTTCTCCAAGGCTGACTGGGACACATACTGGAGAGCATTCCCGTTAGATCTCCCT
The DNA here is from genome assembly GCA_963969495.1 of Ceratothoa steindachneri. Classification (NCBI taxonomy): domain Eukaryota; kingdom Metazoa; phylum Arthropoda; class Malacostraca; order Isopoda; family Cymothoidae; genus Ceratothoa; species Ceratothoa steindachneri. The sequence continues at coordinate 216,771,295 of OZ018317.1, forward strand.
GATCTGAGCTGCACATCCGAAGAAGATCTAGAAAACCAATTGACCAATTTTAACAGCTAAATCTCCAACGCAGACGTTATTTCAATCCCGAAAATCTCACACAAATTTGTTGACTAAATATAAGAATATGGAGCCATTAACAGAAGATGAATGGAGTTCATGGGGTGAGATCAGTGATATTCTGAAACATTTCACCGTTTCGCAGTTTATAGCTCCATTTACAGAGTAAGTCATTTCCTTTTTTTGTAACTTGTTTTTTTTTTAAAGTAAAGGTTGTTATATTGATTTATTTTACATTTAAATTCAAATATGCATACATTTTCTACAGATTAATAAATAGAAAATAGCCATATTTAATTGATACCTACCAGATTGCATAAGGGCATATAATATATACAATTTAGTAGATAGGATACACAATTAATCATTTTCAACTAACAATTAATATTTATTGAGTGTATAATATCAATTTTGTATACATTCTACTACAAATATACCTTACAACGATTTCCTCGTTTCTTTGATCATTATCGATTGCCATCTGCTGAATGAAATAGACACAAAACAAGCCGCAAGAGTCTGAGAAGTAACTCTGAACTCTGAATGGAGTGATGATAATAATTTTATTCAGTTTTACTAAGTTTTTACCAATATAAATATCGTTCTGGAATTCTAGACATAGGCTATCAAAATAATACACAAAAATTTGTTAACAAACAAAGCTACCAAATGCACCCCAGGTCAATGGCTGCTGTCAAGATTAATGTTAAAAGCTGCTCGCAGTATTAAAGGTAGACATAACTGAGTGTCTCTCGCAAAACAGCCATGAAAAACTCGTTTTGTAGTTTTATTTCAATACAATAGTTCTATTTCTATTTTATTCATTTTATTAAGAATAAATTAATACGTTTCTAGACTTATCTATCTCAATAACGGACTGAAACTCTGAATATATAACAAGGGAGACCGGATCTATTAATGGAGATCCAAACTGTAACTACATATATTGATAATGTGCCCTGTTGTATAGGATTGGAGCATTCTCCAAGAGAAGAAGTACTTTTGTCCTTATTTAGGTTAATACAATAAATATTTTTACTTTTTATAAATTGTTCATACGTAAGTACAATACTCTGCCCACCTCCAATACGCCCTATACAGTCATATAACGAGTAAAAATCCTTTGAAGCAACTGGATCTGCAGCGTCCGAATAGTCTAGTTCAAATAGTCTTTCAACTTCATTCCCGTTTATATAGATATTGATGCGATTAACATGATAAAGTTTAAATTCAAAGGTGATGCATCATAGCTACCAGAAAATGCTGAATAGTCAACCATACGAATCATCATCCACGTAGGTATTCTCACCATGAAGATATTATCCATACTCTTCATTGATATTTCACTCACAATTGTAAAATTTCGCATGCGAACTTGTGTTATAGGGTACTTAGCGTTTGATGTAAGCAACCTATTTTCCATGTCCAGATGAGTTGATGCTGAAAGGCGGACTTTCTCAGGTAAAGACAACTCTCTAATAATTCTATTTTAGCTCCTAAGCCAGTCTGACTTCTAAATAGTGTAAATGAATGTGGTGCTCTGGACGAGTTGTCATTGAAGAGGCGCCACTCGTTGGGGGTTACTGGCGATTCCGATTGACTCAAACAGACCAGTTACATTGTGAAAAAAGCAAAGCTCATTTTGAAGTGCAAAAAAACTTGAAAAACACTGGTGACGCTTTGTCTGACCAAATATTTGTACAGGTCATCTAACAAACGACACTGCTTGAGTCTCGAAGTTAAAAGCTCGGCATCTGACTTTGTGAGACCAAGATCTCTGATAAAGTCGTTGAGATCTTTTTAGTTGGAGAAGTATGGGTTTCTCTCCTCAGTTGAACTTCTGTAATCGAGGTCAATGACTTCATCCTCTTCTGAACTGCTTTTCCTTTCTAAAAACTGCTGCTCTCCTTTTTGGAGGAATGGGTATGGGAAGCTTAAAACTGTGTAGCACTGGCGCAATAAATGACTGAAGATCTGGATACATGAAAACAGGCGCATTCTTGCCTGCTCGACGTTTGGAAAGGTTCACCATGCAAAAGGAACAATTGCTTGAGTGGTCAGTTGGTTCCTTCCAAATTCATAGCTCTCCTTTCTCCTCTGTACCATCCTGTAAAAAAATAAAAAGAAAATATAAGTATAAATATGCAAATACTTGTCACTTAGTGTTATTAGAAATGTTAAAAAACTTTTAAAAATCTAGTATCCAAATAAACAAAACACATTATATTTATATATATACATTATGTCACAGAGTTCCTTTGCAGAGCTCGCAGGTGAAATGAGGTACCCAAGGTTTGTCTTGATCTCCGACTAGCATGCCGAAATATGCCTTGAAGGCCTCACACATTTTAGGAATCTCTCTAGAGAGTACTTTTTCGCTCTTGTCTTAATATATTCGTCGCAGACATACCAAAATGCGTCTGTCGGATGCATACAACCTTTTGATGACATGTGTGATGAATGCTTCTATCAATGAAGAGTAACGATGTCTGCGCTGTAACGGCTAGTTAAACTGATCTGTCGAGTAGATATTTTTTGTATTTATACAGCTATCGATGTTGCTAGAATGTTCCAAAAATTCTTCAAACATAAAAAATTCTCAAAAGTTCTAGAAAACTCTACAGTTTATTTTTCACCAAATAAGTGCTGAATATATGTAGAATGTAAGAAAACTGCCATTGCTGTTCAGGTCGCAAAAAAAAAAAAATATAAAGGAAATAATAGCTATTACTATTGTATTACTGTTTCTATAACTTTTTAAATATATAATATCATGTTTATACCATGACTGAAAAAAACATAACCCTTGAAACTTTTTATATATTTTTACTATTTCATCGAAATAATGTCATTTGCCATAAATGGGCTAATTTAAAAATTCAATGTCCTAGCCACAAAAGCAAAGTTTGGGGATTAAAATTTACTTTTTTTATTTAATAGAGCCACAAACAATTGTGAAATAACACTTTTAACCCAAGGACAAGACAAATGTGAAATTTTGTTAGAGTGTATAATTGGTGTGAAGATATTTCAGCAATTTAAAACCCTTTTACTGCGTCACAGTTTGGAAATAACCTACTCCTAAGAGTGCAGTTTTGACGGTAAAAAATAGAATATGATATTCAAAATTTTATTACACTTTGTTAATTATAACCTTACCCTACCCTTTGAAAAGTAAATACAAATATTAATTAAAATAATGACTAATGACCTTTTTAATTCTTAAATGCAAGAGTCGACTATTGTCGAATGTACTCAAATTTTGAATAGCATTCCTGCGGCGAGTGACTTTGGTCACCCCCTTTCCTGATCTAGTTATTTGTTACACAACAGCTGCATACCTTTTTGTATACTTTCTGTGTGTGAAAGATTTCAAAACAAGGGACAATACATAATGCTGAAGTGTTTATGGGCATTTTTTGCAAACATATGGTCTGTTTTCTTTTACACTCTCCCTTTTCTTTTTACCCGCATTTGACTGGGAGTATACTGCAAACAATACAGTTCGGCACCATTTTTTTTACTTCATGGCATTATGGAAAATGCCTCTCAACTAACTGATTTGCCATCGGTGTGTTGCCAGCTCCCTTTTTGCGTATTTTCTTTTAATTACCACAAGTGGCATAACCTTCTAGCATAACAGTTACTACTTCTTCTCTGAATTTTGAGGCAACACTTTGTCATCGGGATTTTGAATGTTATAACAGATATTGCTGTTTACCAAAGATACTTCGACTATAAAATGCCATATAGTTTGGTACCATTCTTTTGATATTCTGTTGAAAGGATACGTAAAACAGAGTTGGTCGAATTTATCTATCCCCCACATGAATTGATTATAATATTGTTGGATAGTAAGGTTTATGAACCACTTTCTTGCCCGTCTTTGAATTCACTTCAACTGCTGTATTCCTGTGTTGCCTACACTTGAGAGCATGTTCACCTTTCCTGTGTCTTTCCAGGACATAGCAATAAGTGTTTTGATTATTATTTACCCATGTGGTTGGTAGATCACCTTTTTCTAATTTTTAGGTTCTTCATTTCAGAAGGGAGGCCCTTCCGATTTGCTTTGACTGTACCACATGCTCCAATTTGCTTGGATCTAAGATCTTCATAAAGGACAACACTTGAGTAAAAATTATCTAAATAGACAATATAACCTTTGTTTTCAAAGTCACTGAGTAGTGAAGTAACTACTCTATGTCCAAGGCTTTTACCACTAACAGGTCCAGCTTCTTGTTCGATGTAGACATTAAATTTTAGAAGATGACCAGTACGTGAGTCACAGTGACCAAACTTCAATTCCGCACTTTGAAGTTGGTTTTGTTGTCAAATATTGTTTGAAGAACCTCCCCTTAAATTTTGACATTGTTTCATCTTCACTTATTTCCCTATTGCTTGTGTAACGTGTGTACAATCCACTAACAACATCCAGAATCAGCCTAATTTTATTCAGTCTGTCATCTGTATCTGCACTTTCATTACTACAAAAATGATCCAATAAGTAAATACTGATCCCTAGACATTACAGTACTGAAGCCAGGTCTTATAAACCATACCCATAACAATTTCTAAACCGACATTCCCTTTATATCACTTACAGGTACATTACTCCATTTTCTAAATCTAGATCTAGGAGAGAGTGACTGCTTCCTATCAATAATTTTCTTGGCATACCTATTAGTTTCTGTTGCTGTAATTTCATAAATTTCAGCAGGGAAAATTTTTCAAAACATTGAAAAGGACTAAGATTTTGAAAGCCAATTACTTGATGAGTTCCACTGAAATCGATCACTCCTTGAAGAGAAAACAAATTTGTATTTTCCTTACTTACTTTATTCCATTTAAGTGGGTCTCCTACCTCCTCACCAGCATATATATCAGTAAGATCATTCTCTTCATAATCATCACTTGAAGAATTTGACAGATCTATTACCTTCACTCTCTTCATCTATTGAGAGACTCTCTGAGTCACCATCAGAAAAAAATCTTGAATACTTTCATCTGGAAGGCATCGCTGTAAATCCATGCTGGCCTATAAACCGGCAATACAAATGTATAATATTGTAAAACATAATATAAAACTGTAGAGGCATGATATGAAAATGTAAAAATATCTATAATTATAAAATACAATAAGTATTCATTATAATAGTAAAATAACAACATGAATGGAAACTTACAACAACAAAACACTAACTACAATGACAGGTGCATACTGCCCCCACATCTGGCGCTCACGGAAGTTTATATTTCACGCAAACGTAAGAAATTGAGTCAATTTGAGTCGTGAGACTCTTGTCGCTGTAGCACTGAAAAGAAACATTTTTGCAGTGATGTTGACTTTTGTCGACTGTCGCATTGAATGTTTAATTTTATTTGGGCGACAAAATTCGATTATCGCAGCAAATTATGAAATTAAATGTTCCGTATCGGGGACCCAAAATATTTAGTATCTTTTGTCTTTTGGGAAGTCACAAAAGCAAGAGTGAGGGGCTAATATATATATATATATATATAGATATTAGTGAAACCACTGTATAGGAGCAGAAAATTTATTTACAAAATTAGTTTCAGTATGAAGTTTATCGTATACTGAGAATGGACTGGACACAAAAGTTGCTACACAGCCTCAAAATTAGGACCAAAGAAAAAAACTGGTGAAAAATGGTCATTAATCAGGGGGTGTGGTTCTATGATCATTAACTCTACTGTTTACGATCAGGTTCCGGGAATAGGGTTACATTTAAATTGACCGTCAGAATTACTAAAATTGGGAGTTTCTCCTATTAGTATCGATTTTACAACATTTCTTTTATTTGGGACTTTGAATAATCTATTTGCTGGTTGTAATTGCTATTGCGGTTAAAAATACTGGATCTAGTATTCCCTAGCCTGACATCAGCTCAATGTTCATATATTCGTTTTTTTTTTAATGTTCTCCCAGTCTCTCCTATATAGAACGAGGGCAAGTTAGTGGATTCACACGGGATTACATATATGCCTGCCTCATTATATACCCTACCGTACGCACGAAGAAGACTACTAGAATATGACTCCACGATATAGACTTCACGATAGAGACTCCACGAATAAACAAGTAAAAAGAGGAGAAGTGCTCAAATACAAACAATAAAAGAACAAACCAAAAGAGGCGAAGTGCCCAAATGCAAACAAGACTAAAGTAAAGTAACCAATAAATAAATTAATAAATAAATAAATAAGACAAAAGAGGCGAAGTGCCCAAATTCTACTCAACTACACATATATAAAAAGAGGCGTAGTGCCCAAACACAACACGTATTAAAATAAATAAAACAATTTAAACAAAATGGGGCTTAATGTCCACAAAGGCGAAATTAAAACAAAATATGAAGCAAAAGGAAAATAAAAGTAAAGCTAACGAGTTAGCAAAATTATATTTGAAAGGCTTGGATGCCTAACGACGGAGGAACAAGATTTTATATAGAGAAATCTATATATATATATATATATATATATATATATATATATATATATATATATATATATTATATATATATATAAATATATATATATATATATATATATATATATATATATATATATATATATATATATATATATATATATATATATATATATATATATCTCAAAGTAGCACGAGAGAATGATGGAAATGAATCCATTAAACCACATTGAAAGACAAAACGGAATAATTTTTCCTTGCAGTAATATTTTTATTACCTTTTCCGAAAAAATCCGTGCAGGGAAGCGATTCGAACCAGGCACGCGGAGGCAGCGAGCACCGCTTTGGTCAAAGTTAAAAGTTGCCTTTAGTACACTACGCTAATAATAAAAATATTACTGCAAAGAAAAATTGCAGTAATATATATATATATATATATATATATATATATATATATATATATATATATATATATATATATATATATATATATATTCTATAGGTTTGCTTCTAAGAAGGCTTATTTTGAGGTTGAGGATAAATCCCAAAATGAGACATGTAAAATTTTTCATTTAATTAAGTACAACGTTTCGGGTATCTTACCCATCTTCTGGTCTATAAAAGAGATTTAGAACACGTTTAAAATTACCAAAATTATAATGCACACAAAGTTTAAAAATAAATTATTTAGTTAATTGAAATTATGGCAAATCGTTTGAAAACTATTGAAATTTAGATATGGATCAATTATGGGTACTTTAAATATGCATAAATATAACACTAGTTGATACAATTATTGGTTGACACATATATTAGTCACTAAATGAAGCAGCAATAGTAATAAATTATTTAATAAAATGAAAATGTGAAAAAATCATTTGAAAACTTGACACTAAATATAAATGCTATAAATATGGATAAATATAATTGCCCCAATTAGTATATTCTTATATTTATCCATATTTATAGCTTGTACAGTGCCGGGAGTATTGCGTTCGATCTTTTTGGAGCACACCTCATGTCACGCTGGCACCGTGCTAGTGTATAGGGATGGCTCAAAGTCCCAAGAAGGAGTCGGCTCTCACGCCGTATCCCCTCTGTTTGAAGGCAGCGGGGCTCTGACGGGCACTGCGTCTGTCTTCACGGCCGAGCTGGTGGCAATACACCACTCGATACGGGAGATTACGCGACGTGCCCGGTTCGGAGACCGGATTGTGATCTATAGACACTCACAAAGCGCCCTGAGTGCTCTCGGAGCATTGGAATCTCCGCATCCCCTGGTTCGCGGTATCCGTGACGCCACGGTTATGGTGAGCCGGGCAGATGTCGAGATTATCTTCTGCTGGGTTCCTGGACATGTAGGAATTGCGGGGAATGAGCGCGCCGATGAGGGCGCCAAAGAGTCCGCGAAGACTCTGCGACCGCACCAGCGTTTCGCTCTTCCTCACACCGACTACATGGCAGGAATATGGGCAGCTCTTCGGACTGCTTGGCAAAGAAGATGGAAGACGGTTGAAGGGAACTTAAAGTTGCGTGCCATTGCGCCGCGACTGTTCCCATGGACCTATCCCCATTGCCGCGACGGCTTCAGGTCGCTTTTTGTCGTCTCCGAATCGGACATACTCGTGTGACGCATCGCTATTTGATGGAGCGCTCACCTGCGCCCTATTGTGACGACTGCATCGTCCCCCAGACTGTTCGGCACATTCTTGTTGAATGTCCCAGTCTGGGTGATCTTCGCGCACGACACCTGTCCCGGTACCGGGATGGGCGGGATCGCTGCCGCCTGTCCCTTGTACTCGGGACGAGTGCGTGTACATTGACTGGTGGACTTGTTGACTTTTGGGGGGAGGCCGGCCTTCCCCCTATTATTGCACCAGGTTTTTTTGTTTTGTTTTGTTGTTTTTTTTCCTTATAGGTTGCACGCTCCTGCGCTGGGGAGACCTCCCCCCGACGCAGGAGCTTGCTTACTACTCGTTTCCTTTCCCCTTTTTTCAGTTTCTGTGTTGTTTTTTTGTGTTATTGCATTAGATTTTAAAGTAGCCTAGTACTAGGCAGTTTTTAATACGGCGACTAATGCCCCAGTAGGCAGTCGCCAGATGAGCTCTGTAAAAAAAAAGAAGAAATAATGGCATTGGTAGTCAGGTCGGGATGACGGATCCAGCTTGGTGACCGGCTTCTGAGCTGTTAGGGTCACCACAACCTGGCATCTTGTTGTAGGAGGGGTCAGTTCCGTGCTCCAGATGAGCGCCTGGTCTTGGTCAAGGAGGTCCATTGGCACGAAAGGAAACGGTCAACGAGTAGAGAAAGGGTCATTGTAACGGAACCTGGGAAGGGTAGGGGCAAGATTTGGTACAGGAGAAGGAGATTAAGGGTTAGCGAAGGCAGGAAGAGAGGTTATGCTGGGGCAGGAGGGGGCGGTGAACCCCATCAGCACGACGTCCATGATAGCAAATCGCCGTGCCCCTAATGGGGTGGTGAGACGGAAACCCCTGCACCGGTCCAAGGGGTGCCTCGATTTTCCTCATCCTCCCCGCCACCTCGAGAGGACGAGGCCTCGCTTGGAGGCGGATCTCCATGTGTCTGCGGTCGCCCGCCATTACTCTCAGTCGTGCCGATCCTCGCACTAAAACATATACGACCACAACGACCTCTCTCTCTGAGGTGGACCTTAAAAGATAAGTGTCCATAGGATCAGAAAATTCCTGAATGTGATCTTCTCCAAATAATCGGTGGCGGTCCGGTGTTGATGGGCTTGGCTACCCCCCCCTCCTCCTCGCCATTTAAGCTTAGTCGTTCTGGAACTTAAACCATAGAGGATGGTGGCGGCGCAGCCACCTCATATGTGTACTGGGGGAAGATGAGCAGAGTCGACGGCCCACACACACCCGTACATAGTACTTGCCCCTAGTCAGCGGGCTTTCGGCTCTCGCAGCAGGTACGGACATCACCGCCACTCAACTAAGGCTCATAATAGGACGAAAGTGGGCCGGGCAACCAAAACTTATGTGGGTAGGAGAGCAAGTGTGGAAAGGAGTAGGAGGGTATGTAATAAAGAGAAGTAGTGATAGGCGGGTCTACAAATGAGTAGGGTGGGTAATCACATGTTATTATCATCACCTGGTGCTAGGTGATTCCAGGAAGTCATACACTCTGCCAAGGCACCAGGGCTAGCATAACGAAGTCTGTATAGGTGGAAACACTCTTCCTGGTGTAGTGTGTAGAGAGAAAAGGTTGATTGGAGAGCCATAATGATAATAATAAAAAATACTTAGAATAAATAATAATAAAGAATATTAATAAGTTATAATTAATACTAATCCTAATAAATTATTAAGCATAATAATATATCATAATAAATATTATTAATAATAATATACAAATTATACTAAATAATAATAAATTAATAATACTAAATGTGTGGCAGATATATTTAATATCCCGTAATAAAATGTGTGGTATCCTCTATTAAGCCCTAAAGGCAATTTGGGAACTATCCTACATACTTACTTCTCAAGGAAAAGTGCGGGAAGTAACTTGTATAACTAGTGCGAAAGTGTGGTTGACTCATCCATAACCCTCATGAGAAAATGTGGTCGACTCATCCATAACCCTCATGAGAAAGTGCGGTAAAAATGTCCTGGCGAGGAACGCATCCAAACCCAGGCGCTCTTTTGATAGAGACACGATGGGTTGTTCGGGGAAGAAGGAGGGGTGGGGATACTGAGCGGAATATTGGGGATTCTGAGGGGAAAGTTCAACCTGAGGAGTAGTGAAAGAAGCTCCACCTAAACTTCTATCAATACTTCTTCCCCCCCCCTCCCCCGAAATTCACATGGCCTTAAATTAATTTATGTCATTTCCCGACTCCCCCTCTTTCTAGTAGTCTCGCACACTCACACCACCATTGTCTCTTTCCTTGTTCCCTTTACGTAGTTTCCATGGGTTGGGCAGACATGGCATTTCTTTCCTTTATCAACGATTTTTTTTTTTCCATTTGCCTGATTGTGCCCTCCTATCTGCCCCTGTCCCACTCCCGTGGCGTAGGAAATTTCGGAGGGGGGGGAGGTTTCGACGGGCAGAGAGCCGGGCGGCACCTTCGGAGTTCAGTCACTTACCAGCGTCGGTCGGCGTTAGACACGCGTTCAAAGCTAATAACCAGCTTCTCGTTTGTCCTTAGAAGAGGGCAGAGGCAAAAGCGCTAAGAATCGGGTGTTTGTGATCGAATGAGTGCCCTTTTCCATGGCCTCCTTCCTAGTTTAGCTTAGTGAAGGCCCCCTCCCCCATCGGGGTCGGAATCCTCTTCGTGTTTGCTGACTTTAGTGCTGCGACAGGGGGGGCGCGTCAAATGGGGTGTCCCTGAAGTCATCAGGTGAACCTCGGGCGTCAAGATTTTGGTTGCTCCAGGGAGGGGCGGAAAGGGCCCAGGAAGTCTTGACCTCAGCCCGGCCGCCCCGGGATCCCCCATGAGTGTGGGTGGACGTGGGGCGGCAGCAATGGCGTGGTGTGGGTGCGGGGGGCAGGGCAGGCGTCGATCGAGCTCCCCTCTCCCAGGGGTGACTCCCGACCTTTTCGAAGAGCGGTGACGCCGACCACTTCTGGACGCACTGGATGCCCTACACGCGAACCAGGGGGCCGAAAACCCCGGGATAGGTCCATACGTACCCCCGACACTAACGTCAGTCGGGGGTCTTCCCGTGGGCGAGGCCCGACGGAGCCGTGGCACTGCCTCCGGAGGCAGCAGCGTCAGCACTTGCTGCAGTGCTGCCACCACGGACACCCTCCTGCCCCCCCTGGACCTTTTGACCCCGGACTACCTAACTGGATCCCGGCGTGCCTCTGAGGAGCCAAGTGGGGGTGAGCGGAAGCCCCCACGTCTTCTTATAGAGCACATATCGCAATTGGACTTCCCCCAGGGACAGAATCCCCCCTGTGTTTTCTGCCGGGCCGACAAGTGCACCCACACTCCCAGCACCCTCTCCGCCCTTAGCCGAGGTAACACACTTACCGGGTCTTGCCCGCCACGACCACTAAACACCATTGAATTGGTATTAATATTTGTAATAGTAATAATATTTATAGTATTAATACTATAATAAATACTTTGCCTCTTGGGTTAAATTTTTGGGTGAAACTTGAGAATACCAACTCTGTATTTTAAGTATTAAAAGCAGTACTAATGGTATTTTAAGCATTGTAATCGTCATATATGGTTTCGGTTTGGAGCGGAAAATACATATTTTTAAGATACTCCACCTTTGATGGGGTGAAAATGAAATTAAAATAAGTCTACCTTGCCTTCTCTTGATGTGAAAAGAACCAGGATCTCAACCTAATTGGCCATCTGATTTCAACCTAATTGGCAATTCTGATATCAATCTAATGCTCGGCTTTCGAATTGCTAATACTACTAGGCGATTAAAAATAGCAGAGGGTGTGCGGAGGCGAAGCTCCCCTCCCATTTCGAAATAATTACCTTATGGTTCAAAAACAATTTGAAAGCCTAGCATTAGGTTGAAATTAGGTTGCCAATTAGGTTGAAATCAGAATTTCCAATGTTTGAAATCCTGGTTTCTTTTCACATCAAGAGAAGGCAAGGTGGACTTATTTTAATTTCGTTTTTACCTCATCAAAGGTGGAGTATCTTAAAAATATGTATTTTCGGCTCAAACCAAAACCATATATGACGACTACAATGCTTAAAAATACCATTAGTACTGTTTTTAATAGTAAAAATACGGCGTTGGTATTCAGAAGTTTTACATCAAAATACATGGCGTAGGCGCTATATTTTAAATATATTCTTAATATTCTTAATTCGAAAGCCTAACATTAGATTCGAATTCAAAAGACGATTGCTAAATGTCGTTAGCTTCTAGTTTTTCCACCGCGTTCCTTGACTTCAGACATATAAGCCTCCCAAGATGGCGGCCTATCTATTTTTTGTCATAACATCATAATTAGAAATTTGCACACATTAAATTACGAAAGTGCAACATAGAGTATTTATAACAAAGCGCCCACAAAATTCGAGGGCGGGCATAATCCTAAATTTAACCCCGTCTTGTGTTTTGGGATTATTATTTTGGTGTGAAATCCAACCAAGCACCATTGTGAAGAAAAATAGAAAGTGATATTTTAGGTGATATGGGGTTCATTAAATCCTGATGTTTCATCTCTTTATCACATCTTCACTTCTATCATTTTATATTCTACCCAAATTTATAAGTGAACCAAGTTAAGAGGGTAAACGGGTAATTGTAACCTGTATCGACCTCGTGCGTTGGCGTACGCGTGGTTACTTGTACTCTAAGCTAACCGAAAATTTGCACGATTAGAAACTACAGCCATAACCCAAAATCAACATAATTACGTCAAAAACAATTTGCAGAGGTAATTTTGAATGAGTGGTGCACTCGTTTTAGAATAGTTAAAGCCTGTAGTACTCCATACATTGCAATAGTGTCCTAGGAGTAATATTACGGTGGCAAAGAGGATCTAGCACTCTTTATAGTCACAAAACGTCAATATTTCAACTTGATTCTGCAACTCAAGATTTTTCCACGGCGCGATCTTGAATTGACATGAGCTGTAATTTACGCTCACGTATTGTCTTTAATGTTATTTTTTTAAATTTTATTTTACACGCGTTTTAGGCTACTAAAGCTTGTAATATTGCTTCTTATTTTTGCAATAGTGTGCTAGGAGTAATATTTCGGTGGCGGAGAGGACCTATCTCACGTTATAAAGTCACTCATAGACTGTTTCAACCAGATGCTGAAACACAACTTTGGTAATACTTCAGATTCGAGGCGCACGGTAGATGGCGCTGTTAGTCGGCTACAATTTTGGGCTACAGCATATATCTTATGACGTCAGATGGTAGCGTCAGATGTGACAATCACTGCGTTATATTTTTTTTGTTGTTTTGGTGATTTGTAACTTTTAGTCTATTATTTACTAAATATCTGCGCTCTGCTCGTTTATAGTTTTTTCTAAGTTAGGTAAGGTTTCTTGATGTCTTTTATTGTTTTTTGTTTTGTTTTCGTATTTTTTGTTTACTGCGAACGATAACAGCTTCTTACTGGCAACATCGTAGCTTATAAATAGGACCCGTTTTGCAAATGTTTTTCTTTCGTTATTGTGTTTTCGTGCTCTCCATGTGCTTCTTTGTTATTCGAATTCGGCTTTACTTTGTATGATCGCGAAAAAACTTTTAGATTATTTAGAGGCGCATAAACTAATCAAGAAACCTATAAAAGTAAGAATTGTTTGTTATTAGGTTAGGTTTTTCTGCCAGTAAAAAGCTGTTTGGGAGAAAACCCCCCCAGTAAATTCAAGGGGACTGCTCGTGGGGGAGATATCACTGCAGAGGGACCACCCTGCGATGATCCTGAGTTTCAATCAATTGTGGGGTGTCTGGGGGGCGCAGCCCCCCCATTATATACTCGTATACCAAAAAATATTATGCCGATATTGTTCATATCTGACGCTACCGTCTGACGTCATAAGAGATATGCTGTAGCCCAAAATTGTAGCCGACTAACAGCGCCATCTACCGTGCGCCCCGAATCTGAAGTGTTACCCACAATTTTTCTACACCACCATCTTGAAAGGTTAAACGCCCTCGCGCACGTTTTACTATTTGTTTGAGAGTTGTTAGCGCGTTTACGGTAAATTTCGGGAACATCCCCCCCACGATTTTTTGCCCATAAAATTGATTTTTCTGATGGTTCTAGGCTTACCGTCGAGTTTAGCTTCACATTTAAGTGAACTTTTTTATGAGTTAGGTTAGCGATTAATGATCGTCGTTGTCTCTCCAAATCGCTTATTTTCAACGAAAATTGCTTACTTTTCATAGTAGCTGGCTGAAGCTAAACTAGACGGTAAGCGTAAAAACGTCAAAAAAAGCAATATTATGGTCAAAAAATCGTGGTGGGGATGTTGGCGAAATTTACTTTTGGCCTTTTTCTATTATATCTTCGTTCTGAACTAAAAAAAATAATAACATAAACAATAAACAAAAAATCGGCAGTGTAACTTAAGCCATCGCGTGGCATTTCTAGATGCGCACGTAACTTATTTAAACTCAACCAAATAAGAGAACCCCGCGGGCGAGCGTTAGTCCGACTCGTAGCATTTCAAGATGGCGTAGTAGAAGAATTATTGTGTTTCAGCATCGCGCTGAAATATTGTCTATTTGTGACTTTGTGGGGGTCGAACCTAGTAAACATTCGTTTGAAAATTTCAAACGGTTCACACATTGAACCTTATAAATGGGAAGACAAACTGCCCGCTTTGTAGTATTTCTCTTTCGTAAATAGGAAGTTAAACTTCCCAGTATGCACTACTATATATGAGTCGGCTATACATGACTTTCGGTGAGCTTAATTTTCTTGTAGATTTCTTCAAAGTCTAAAAATTCGAAAAATGGATTTCAGCCGTGTTTATCTGCAAACGGTTCGAGCGTTAGTAACCATTTAAATCTATCATGGCGCTGATTGGACAATTATTACAGTGCTTATGTCTAAAAGCTGATTGGTCAATTTTGTCAACGCAAAGGCTGTTATTCCAAAAATGAAAGTAAGAATGACTATTAAATGTATATCAATGCTAATTGGTTGAATTTTTGTAGTGTTATGAGTAGATGAAATAACTATTTATATAGGTGTACTGTTGTATAAAAGACAGTCAGGAAAGTTATTATTATTCAAGAAGAAAAATTATATTTCCTGTTCTCCACTTGTATACACGTCTACGCTCGCGCCTAATATAGAGGTTGAACCCTGCTCCAAATTTCCCTTACCTTTAAAGGAAGCAACGATCACTTAACCCAGCCTACAAAACCACGAGAGAGAATACCTCTCCGCCGACCCTATAACTTTATAAAGGGTTATAGACCCTCTCCGCCATCGAAACTACTCCTAAGACAACGATACGAATCAATATTACAGTCTTTAGTAGCTCAAAACGTTTGCTCCGCTCATTCAAAATTACCGACTAAAATAGTAATAAGAAGTATGCAGTTTATTGTTGTGAATGACTTAAGAACATCTTCGGCCGCAGGACTTCAACAATTTGCATCATTGTCAGGGCGTGATCTTATTCCATTCAGTTTACAATCTTTGTCAGATCTTCAGCATTCGTCGGTTTCCGACTCATAACCTTCTCACACTTCCTTCCTTTGTTTTCTATTGGGATAATTATTGGCTCTAAGCTAGTTTATCACGTAGATATTTATAGTATCAAAGAACAGCTTTAACATATTTACTATATGGCACAGATCATTGTCCTGCATTAAAACAGTGTCACGTACTCACGATCACATGTTCCATAAACAGATTCTTTAATACCTCCAGGTTTACTTTGCCGCGTAAACGGGCGAACGGACACACTCCACAACTTGAAAACACCTCTCCCGCCTTAACACTCCTACTTCCAAATTTACAGTATATTTCTATGTACGACCCTTTACATACTGCTTTCGATCCAAAGGGAACAAATAAAATATGCTTTCGTCACTGAAAAAAATCTCTTTTCAGCATTCCACAGGATATTCTCAGTAGCAAAGGCCAACTAATTGGCTTTATTCTTTTACATCTTCCTCCCCGGTCGCGGTGTTCCAGAGGCTCGCCGCGAAAGTGTTCATGCCTTTTCGTTGGAGATGGGGCTCAGCCCACTCATTAGAGCGGACTGCGAAGTGGAGTTTGACTATAACACTCTCCTCCCTCTTCGACCTTTGTTTATGGTCATATTTTTATGTTAGGATCTTCGCCTGTCCCCCCTCTATCTTGCCCCGTTTCCTGGCCTTTTCAAGTGTGATTGATTGCGCCTGACCGTATGTGTGGTCGTTTGTAGTCTGTGACTGAATGAATGTGTGGATGTTAGTGCGTGTTCAAGGTTTAAGTTCAGATTTTTGCAGTCTCAGTTTACCGGTGCTGGCTCATCGGGGTGCGTCGTTTCGTGGCTGAACCGCGCTGAATTCGATGTTGCGGGTCCCCAGACTGCGGCTGCCTAGCGTGATGATCTTTGCGCCCTCGAAGGGAAAATCACTAAGAAAGCCACCCATTTTTTAAAACGACGGTGCTGGTTTAGGAGTGCACGAGTCCTTCCCTCCCTTCAAGGGTGCTTATCGGGTGACGCGGGGGCGTAGGTTGGTTTTGCTCTGCGCGAAACTGCCCCCCTCCCTTAAATAATAACGGGTGTTCCATTAAGAAGGATCGAAGTTAGCAGTAAATAAAAGTGTCATTGGTGAAAATTTATTAATTTCACTATTGGATCATGTTTTTTGAGTCATAGACAATTATGTGTAAAAAATAATATCGCCTAAATGTCCGCCAAGGCTTCGGCGGCATACCTTCACTTGATGGTCAAAATATTTGATGACCGTCTCTGCATAGTTGTTCCTCGAGTTCACAAATATGCCTTATTATCTCAACCTTCAACTGTTGAATTGTTGTTGGCATAGACCTTACTTTTGAGATGTCCCCAAAGGAAGAATTCTAAAGGCGTCAAGTCCCACGATCGTGGTGGCCAATTGACCTCGCTGTTTCGAGGGTTGATGCGGCCTGGAAACTTCTCATTTAATTTTAGCCATTGTTGCATTGACTGTGTGGCATGTGGCGCCGTCATATTGAAACCACAAATCTTCGACATCCATAGAATTCAATTCAGGCCATAAAAAAGTTGGTTATCATGGCACGGTATCGCTCGCCTGTCACCGTAACAGAATTCCCGGCATCATTTTCGAAGAAATACGGCCCAATGATTCCGCTAGCCAAAAATGCACACCAAGCGGTGACCTTTTGTGGATGCAGTGGATTTTCAATAATCTTCCTGGAATTTTCATCAGCCCAAATACGACAATTATGCTTATTAACGAATCCACCAAGATGAAAATGGGCTTCATCACTAAAGATGATTTTTTGCGAAAACTCATCATCAGCTTGTCTTTGCTCGTGCGCCCATTTGACGAATGTACGGCGCTTCAAATGGTCAGCAGTCTTCAGTTCTTGTGTCAATTGAATTTTGTAAGCGTGTAGAGACAAATATTTTGTCAAAATTCGATGTGGAGAGGTTCAATTCCTGCGCGCGATGACGAATAGAGGTGTCTGGATCTTCGGCCACATTCTCGCGCACTGCAGCAATGTTTTCAGTTGAATGGCGTAAATGAGCACGTAATGGCATTTTCATATCTGCCACCGACCCCGTTTGTTTGAATTTACGAACAATTTTCCCAATTGCACTCTCGGTTGGTCGATTATGTTGACCAAAAAAATCGCGAAGTGCCCGAAATGTGTTTCTGTTTGAACGTCCATTTTCGTAATAGGCTTCGATAACTTTAACACGATCGATTGTTAATCTTTCCATGGTTGAAATTGCCACCGACCCCGTTTGTTTGAATTTACGAACAATTTTCCCAATTGCACTCTCGGTTGGTCGATTATGTTGACCAAAAAAATCGCGAAGTGCCCGAAATGTGTTTCTGTTTGAACGTCCATTTTCGTAATAGGCTTCGATAACTTTAACACGATCGATTGTTAATCTTTCCATGGTTGAAATTGCCAAAGACTGAAGTGTTAAATCTGTAAGAAAAAGAAAAAAATCATTAGACTCTTAAACTTAACTCACATTTAAAATCGGTCCAAGTTATTGGAACACCCTTTATAATAGAATATTGGGAAAAATGAACCCAAAACTACTTCGCAGAAGTTCTAGGCTTCTGCTCCTCGTGTTTCTGGATCTTGTTCCAGTTCTCGTTTTTTCGGGATAGATCCGTTTACCCAAGTATCGTCCCCAAGTATACCCCCTTCCTCTCTTTCCCTTATAGACCCCATCCCGGTAGATCGTGCCCAATCCTCAGATGCCACTTCGGAGTCTCTGGACGCCATTCAATCCTATATCTAATCGAGTAGTCATTACTGAGGAATTCTGCCCAAATCATAAGGCCTCCCCGATCCTTCCCCTCACTTTAGCAAGCTAACGTCCAAAAAGGACGGGTAATCTATCTCTATAAAAATTCAAATCTTCACCTCGGTTGTGGTACTCCCTATCCATTCCTCTCTTCCCCCTACTCATTTTCCTATGACACATGTAACTGTAACTTCCGACCTTTCCTCAGGTGGAACTGGTGTATCCAACATCCATATTCAAACTGATTCTTTCAGTTGTGTGGACCTATCTATTTGCCTCACCGACTGTATCTCTGATTTCAAGTGGTCTGTTTTAGATTCGCTGCACATCAGCGATCACTCTCCCATTGTCTTGAAACACACAACCCTTTGCTCTTTCCCTTTATATCCCCCTCAGATGGAATGTTGTAAGGGCTTACTGGCCAAAGTTCCATGACGCTTCTTTCACCAGTAAACAAATTGGAGATTTTGTAGATATTGATGAGACTATACACTACTTTTCCTGTATAATGTTTGATGCTGCAGAGTCCGCAATTCCTCAAACACGGTCCCACCGGATAGAACATCAGTCTTATTTGGGAATGTTGATTGCACACGCGTGGTGGAGGCCTATAAAAAGGCTCATGCGCGGTTCCGCCGGAAACAAACTCTTCTGAACCGTATTGACGGAAATCGAACTAGAGCCATTCATCAGCAAACTTAACGTCGGGTGCGCATTGACTCCTGGAGTGTGTATGTGTCTTCCTTATCTTCCATTACCTCTTCAGCTCAGGTGTAGAAGAGAATTAACAAAATCAGGGGTTGATATGCTGGTCATTCCACCTCCGCTCTATCATCTGCGATCTTGCCAGCGTCGGCGATATATTGCCATCCTGTTTAGTCGATGTTAGCAGCGTTGAGCGCTACCCGGTTGAGTTTAGACGTATCAAACCCGAGCTGGAGAGCGAAGCCATGCGTTTGTTTCCTGTCTTCTACTGCCTGGATGCGCTTAGTGCTGTCTTGGTGTGCCCCCACGTCTAGACAACATCCAATACGACTTTCTCAGGCATCTCCATCCCGGTACGGAATCACTCCTACTAGATATTTTTTAGTTGATTTTATTCCAGGGTTTCTACCCTACTGCATGGACAATGGCGTTAGACGTACAATTTCCGAAACCAACTAAAGACGGCTTTTTTCCTTCCCATTTTAGGCCAATAGTCCTCACTAGCTGTCTTAGTAAGTTGTGGGAGAAAATGATGAATGCTCGCATGCAGAGGTTTCTGGAAGACAATGGCCCCCTAGCAGCGACTGGCCCTTCATCGCCCCTCTATCCCCCCTCTGTTCGTCTCTCAAGTCAGTAAGTCATATTTTGGCCGACTTCCAACACCTGTACTTTCATCTGGAATGCTTATCATCTATTTTTTCCTGGCCGCAGTGCTGACGGGACTCAGCGCCCCGTCCGGTCCCAGCTTAGCCTCTTCTCCGACTTTCTGACACCCAGTCTTTTTACCCTGCTTCATCACTTTCCATACAACTTTTCCCACAACTTTTTCTGATCGGCCTCTAATTTCACAGGGTAGACGCCCACCAGTTTCCTCTCAGCCAAACATCCCGGTTCGAAGTTGAGGGGGGGGGGGGGGCACAATGCACCCTCACCCCTGAGCTCCGGTTTGGGATAGTGGGTTTTTCACAACCGGCTTCACCTTCTTCACATCCCCTTTCTTTCCCCTTTCACTATCATTTTTTACGCCGTACCTAAGGTAGAGCCACCATGCCGATGGGCTGCTAGGTCACTAGGAGGGAGGAGTGGCCTCAAATGGCGGCAGATGGTTCTGCCGGCCCAGTATTCTCCCCTCGCAGAGCGGGCTACTGCGTGGGGGTGATGAGCGTGTGCATCCTGTGAATTACAAAGGGTCAACATGCCCAATGATGAGTCACCAAAAAGAATCTCTCCCTTTACCTTCCCCTATACCATCACCAGAGCCGCCTTCGGGCAGCTACACTGAAAAAAAATGGAGGTCCCGCCACCTGTGCTTTGTTAGGGGCCCCTTCAAATTTCTTGTAGCGGAGAGGAGGCTTACTCCTCTCCTTTACCTACGGGTGCAGGGGAATCCCCCTCACCACCTTCTCTGTCACCTTTTCCAACGGCAGTCCCCCATTTACTTTCCAAGGGGACTTCCAAGAATGCAGGCAGGCGGGCCATAATGGACCGCTCCCAGTTGGGGCGGCTCGATAGGGCCAACCCCATTAGGGGAGCAAAGGACGCCCGTGCCCGTTGGCCCGTGCCCCTTAATGTCTTGCAGGCGGGCGCGACAAGTTTGCAGCAGGGTTGGCAAAACCCCCCAAATTTTGAAAAAGCCCAATAAAACCCGGGTTTTATTCTGGGTTTTTTCAAAAAACAAATGCTACAAACACTAGAATAACATAGAAAAAGAATAGCTATATATATTTTTATATAATATTAATAATTACTTAGTTTAATAATTATATTATAGTGAGAACAGACCACTGATTGAGAATTATGGGTATCCATGATAGCCATAACCTGTAGAAGCAGAGATGAATTATTATGAGTCAGTATCGGAGAAATAACCTTAATTTGATACATATTTGTTGAAATTATAAACATAAATATGCATTTTGAATAAAATAATGATAAGTAGCATTTATTTCTTGAAAAAAAATGTAATTGAAAAAAACCCAAACCCGGGTTTTTTAGAGCCGTTTTTTTTTACTTGCCCACCCTGGTTTGCAGAGGGTCAGTGTACCTGCCCCCCTCTTTCTCGACGGATGCCGGTTCGCCAGCATTATAAGATAAAATAGAACCTCGAATGGGATCTGTGAAGTCTTAAGGGGATGGATGGCCACATGGAGGCCACACTTGGGATGGACTTGGTCCTGTGAGGTGAACCTGCCTCAGATGGTAGGACCTTCCATGGGATCGAACCTGGGGTTGGTGCCAAGCACTGAACCCAAGTCCGGCCCCTTTGCAAGGACCTCGTCAGACGACTCGGATCCTCGAGGAATTACAAGGATAGGAGGGATCTCCTACCCCGGCCTGTGCCCCTATGGCAGCCAAGACCTTCTTCATTTCAGAGAAGGATTTTGCTGAGGCCGGTCCATTTGGCCTAGGGGCTCCTACCAGCGGACAAGAGAAGCAGTCTCATTTCTCGCCCTCCTCTCCTAAAAAAAAGCTAACAAGACTTGGGTCTCTTCTCCCTCCGCAGGAGCCACGGGGACGGACGGGTCTGCTGCCGTTTTGGTAAGCGACCAAGCCAAGATCGGCACGTCCGGTAACATTGCTCTCCCGGAGGGGAGTACAAGACGAAGAACAGAATTGAGCAGAGCGGAGCCTTAATTACTTAGAGGGCATCCCATTCAGAGGCTACCTGACGTTTTAGAGCCCGTTGGCTTCAAACGCTTGCTTGTTATTTGCTTCAATGATGGCAGCATGTCGGCTAAGGGCAATCTGATCCACCAGAGGAGAGCTCTAGCTAGTGTGGTTGGTAGAGAACCGAAGGTGACCCGTTTCTCGGACGAGAGCCTTTTGGCGAATGCGTCGCATCCCTCCGAGGTGGCCATGATTAGTGCCCTTCGGACACTTGGTGACACGCCTGTGAGTGTGCCGCCGCACTCTACCATGAACTTCGTGAAAGTAGTAGTTTATTCGAGGGAACTCGTGGACTACTCCATAGATGATATTACTTTAGAGCTGGCCGACCATGGGGCGGTCAAGGTCGAACGTGTGATGAGTAAACAGAAAGGGGCCTCAAGACCCACCCCTACACTCTTCGTCATGTTCGATTGTGACAAGCTCCCTGTGTCGGAGCGTGCCGGTTGGTATCGCTACCGCGTGAAGGCATTCGTGCCACTACCGCGGAGATGCTACTACTGCCACCGCTTCGGCCATACCAATCGATCATGTAGACGTGCAGATTCGGAGTTACCCGAAGTCTGTGCAAGTTGCTCCAAGTCCACACACGATAAGTCCAAATCGTGTGTGGCCAAGTGTGTCAATTGCGGAGAGCCGCACCCTGCTTCTTCTAAGCAATGTGGGCGTATCTCATTGAGAAAGAAATCATGGCCGTTCAGGCCCAGGATCGGCTCTCATTTCGCGAGGCTAAGGATTTGTTCCTGCCGCGCCAGGCTCTGCCTGGGACGTCTTATGCCTCAATGTTAAGAAAGACACCCCTTGCTCCTGGCCCCTCCATGCCTACGAGGACGGTCGTTTTCGCGCCCATTCGGAACCCTTCTGCGGGTTCTACCCACCCCGGGTGCTTCCCTGGTACAGCTAGCGGCATAAAGGGTTCACACCCCAGCCCCGGCTAAAACCAGGGAAGAGTCTAGTGAGACACATTCAGGTTCTCAGCAATCTGACGTAAAATAATTTATGACATCCATTGCATCGTGTTGCTTCCCTAGGAGGTTTTTTCATGGGCGAAACATTTGCTTCGTCAACTCGCAGGACCCAGGATTCTAATGGAGTTAGTTCTTTTTATATTTTTCGGTTATGTTAATTTTTACCAGGGGAAGGTACTTTTTATTAAATTTTTATCTTCTATTTTTCCAGCTGCAAAGGAACAAAGCAAGAAGCCTATTCTTGTGACATGGCGTGACGTAGCCTATAGTCTAAAATGTCTCCTCTCTCTGTTTCCGAGGTATAAATGATTTTTGTCAAAAACACGACCTAATTCGTAAAGAACATCTTTGAGAACGGTGAAGGAGTAAGGCTGAATTAGATTTAACGAGAAGGATATAGAGATTCTAGTTAAATTTGAGAATTCAAATAAAATTAATGAAAAATATATCTGGTCGCGGTCGTAATAATTTTTTTTAAAACACTTAAAACTAAACGTGCTTGAATAACATAATGCCCCTAACCTTTTATATCGTAGTTAAATTTACATCATCATTTTATGGTATTTATTTCTTAAATCGGTGCACTGAAACATTTTTTGAGGTCATAGCAGCGGCAAATAATAGATTTATATATTGGCAAATAGTATTCTAAGTGCTAAGAAATCTAGAACTAGTTGTTGACCGCCCACAAAATAGCAACAGACTATTCAGATATGCCTATAGAAGAGATAGAATGCCTTAAATAGAAGAAAAAGTGTAGAGTAGAAAATTACCTTCGAGATTTGATATCGAATAATATCCCAACTACTATTCACTAATTCTGGCGCTCTAGTTAAAGAAGTTATTACTATATAATTTTAAGATTTCTTCGTTATTTTAATTTTTTTAGATTAAATATATATATTTATCTATAGAGGATATGTTTTTCTTATAAATACAAACGTCCTACTTTTTCTTCTTGGAATACTAGGCAAGGTGAGGAGCGATTGCTACTTCTGAATTTAATATTTTTTTATGGATAGTTTTAATTTTTGATGTGAACCCGAATCGTATATCATGTACTTTGTTTTACTGTATCTACTCAGTAGAAAAGCGGAACTCTAATGGTTCAGGCTTTCGTAGAATAATTTCAGTCTGATGTATTTTTAGAAGTGATGATTAGGCTATGCGTCAGCTTTGTGTAGAATTCAGGATTCAAATAGTCGTTTCGTAACCTTTCAAAACGAAGTAACTCTACTGTGAGTCTGAGAAGTTTTCCAATAGCCACATCATTGATCTGGATGGAGTTTTAGCAGTTATATCCGATTGGGATTCTTTAGCAACAGGTGTTGATAGGACCTTCGAGGATTTCTTTAGCTGATCGAAATAGGTCTCAAGGAATTGGACTTGCTTCAAAAGGCATTGCTATTCATGCTATACGCTACAAAAAATATGAAAACATACCGGGCTGTAGTGAGGAAAGTTATAGACACTTGTAGGCCTTAAAGATAGTCATTATTAAACATGCCGCTTCCTTTTTATGGTACCACATTCGTGGTCGATTTAGCCACGCTATTGATTTTTTTTTCGCCCTGTGTCGTCTGCAATTCCTGGGCAGAATTGTTTTCTGCGTAAGAGAGGAGTGATTTTAGTTTATTTACTGCATTCATGACATCTGCTCTACCTTCTTTGTCTCTTTATGTTGAGATTCGATTACGTTGATTTGCTGGCTTTTTCTTCTCATTGTAAAAACGGCTCGAGGAGTGAGGTAAAGATTAAAAAGGTCTGATTTTAAAGATTTCAATTTTAATTTCGATCTCATCTTTCGTGGCGAACCTTTCTTTATATTTGGTGCTACTCTATTTAGGTCCAAAAGTTGCTTTTTTCAAACTCCAGTTAATTCCAATGATCTTTTTTTTCTGGGGGTGGGGGTTATAATTAGAAATTTCGTAAGCCACTTGGATTTTAAAAGAAAATATGATGGGTCCTAAGGGCTTTTTAGAGGAAAGATGCTTCTTAGAGTGTATGTGAGTGATACTTATCTTTCAAAGTTACATACTCTCCTTCTTTGGAATTTATTGATTGCTCTGTCTGTTTATACCAAGTTTGCCGGTATTCCGGAAAATATATATAAGCAATTTTAATATTATAGCAGCTTTCGAAAATTAAGTAATCTCTGAAAATAATCAATCTAACCAAAAAAATCGCAAAAGTTTGGCAGACGAAACCCTCCGGCTTTCTAACCTCCTGAGGACATCCTCATCTTTATTAATTATCTCAAAGAATTCAGTTTTCCATTTTGTCATATTCAACTATTTATAATAAGAGGAAAAGAAATACAGAGGTATACAGAAAAGAAAATAAATAAAGGAGAATAGATGAAATACAAAGTATGTTTAGATGAAAATTGCAAATATGCATCATCCAAACTCTCAATGGCAAGGACTGCAAATTCACCGCAAAGCCACAGTTCGATGAACAAATCCAGAACAAAGAATTCCCCAACTGTCGGAGAACAATAATTTCAAAAACTACTGATAATTTCTAGAATAAAAACGCAAAAAGTTAAAGAAGCAGTGGAAATATAAAGGAAAGGATTACAATGCAAAGCTCCTTTCAAACATTGACGCTAAATAAATGTCAAATATTCCGCTTTGTAGTAATATTACTAATACTTTTATAATCACTATGAGAAGCAAAGAAAGAGGGAGGGGGAGTCGCCTATTCTGGCCACTTCGTATGTCATGGAGCAGTGATGGTGGGAGGAGAGCCGTTATGTGGGCTCTCATACCTGTCCCGGTTCCTCTTCGTCCTATGACCGGGACATAAGACGAACGGACGAAATTAAGGATCTTCCGCGATAATCGCACCCTTTATTCTTTTCCCCCTTCCTTAGTCAACCTCATTCCTACGCTCTTGCCCCAGTTTATGGGAAGACCAGTGCACCTCACTCATATCATGACAAATCATGTCCGCGGCTCACCCATTTCAGATGATCTCGTGACCGCGATCACGCCCATAAGATCCCTCCTGTGCAAGGCAGGTTTTGCGGTCGCTCTGATTTGCGCCCTTTAGTCTCCCCCACGAAACCCCTGACTTCCATAAATCATATTTGTTCCCTCTGTCCTCTTGGTCCCCCTCCTTCGCCTATCCTCCCCGTCGACCCAACTCCTCTATCTTCGCCGGATCACAGATTGCTATTAATTAATCAACTTTCCTCTCCACCGATTACGAAAGCGGATTAACCGAAAGGGACGCGAAGAGAGACCAATTTTAATAACCTCATACGCTGCAGCTGACTTCTCTAGGTTTGTGTACCCCTTCACAGCCCAAATGCTCCCAGTTTTCCATTCTCCATGGGCTAATGCCCACAGTTTCCTGCCCTCCAAGCCCCAACGCTCACACTTTTCTACATACACTCCCTGTTCAAACGTCCGTAGTTGTCCTCCCCTCCCCACCAAGTGCAATTGCCTCCACTCACGATCCCAATGCCTGCAGGAAGACTCGCGGCTATTCATCTTCCATAAAATTTCTCTTTTCCACTTTCTTTCCAGATTTCTCCTGATTTTCTAGAAAAATTCTTTCATTGGTTTTCGTTTTCAGTTTAAAAATAAAACTTCTTAAATTTGTAGGGATTGCACGAGCCCCAACTTCTCTACCATAAGACCCCTTCTGCTGTGGGGGGCCGAAGCTCTCGAGAAGTTGGGGGAAAGGTAGGTGCAGCACCCGAGTATCCAAAAAAGGAGCCTGATTGAGACATCAAAAGCAGGGAGGGCGCGCAATTCTCCTGAAGGCCGATGGTAGGTTGGATTATGCTCACGATGTCAAGATGCGTCCTGCGAATGGCATTCAGTGAAGGAGGAATACAAGCTTCGAAAGAGGAGAGGATCCCGAGGAATGTTATGAGAGAGCGGTCAAACCAACGCTTAAAGGCGGGTTTCCGACCGTCCAATAGTGCTGAGTCTCGCTTTGGTCTCTCTCCCTTAAAGGACGACGGAGGAGGAGGACGCCCAGGAGGATCAGGCGCTGCATCGCTGGCAATAAGAAATTAAGCAACGAAGAAGTGGGTCAAAAATGAGGCGAACCTCTTAATCTCGAAAAGAAAAAATGACACGTTCGGTAATGTCGCAAGAGGGATAAAGGTGTAGAGAAGGATAACAATGGCAGGGGGCGAAGAAAGGGGGCTAAACCTGGTAGAAAGTGTCACTGAGAGATGTACAGGAGAGCCGTGCCCGAGATTCAATGGACTATTGTTAAATAAGCTGGTCAAAGACTGGGGCGAGGCGACTCACGTAGCGATGGCATAGAACTTTGCCCGTATTATAAGGAGGGGCTTGATGAAGTGATATCCTCCCCGCCTCAACTGAACAAAATTCGATCATTATCATCATGGAAAAGAATCAAGTCGGTATTGATGAAATTAGAATTACCCTTTCCGTCAAACCTCTTATGTTCTTTTATGCACAGAACTAAAATAATTTTTCCGTACTTAAAAGTTCTCAGTTCTTATAAAATCCTACCAGTGTGTGTATATGTGTGCATTTTTGCCTATTTTAGAGTTCAAAAGCAAATAATAAAAATAATGAAATAGGACAAGAAACAGAAACGGGATTGTGTAAAAAAACCGGTAAAATGTGGAAGTAAAAAGATGTTTGTTTTTAAAAACGAATATGAAATTATATGTGGGAATAAAGGTTAAAAGAGTTTAAAATGTATAATATTTACGTGTGTGTAGCACAGACTGTGCGTAATTGGATTGAAACGAGAAGCCATTATCTGTAAAAGTGTGGCTGTATGCGCGTGATCACGTGAAGTTTATCTCCTCCGCATTGAGCAAGGATGGCATCGTGAGGCTGTATTAATGATGCAATTTCTACAGCACTTATAGATGGAGTTTACTTGTCGATGCTGGGGAGATGCCACTCGCTTATTCGCTGGTACGCGCGAGCCCAGTGCCTCCGTCAGTCGGCAACAGCAATCACTGCATCCGCAGTTGAACTCGACGGTGCCTATGCCGCCAAAACACACCAGTCATACCCTAAACCCAAAGGATTTAGGGCTCGGAAACTCCTTCGAGAGATCGGTATAGATCTCGAGCCGGTGGCACCCCTGGTGCTTTTCAGGCGCCACCCTGAAGGGCACCACCTTTGACTATTTGTCGCCAGGCCTCTGCTCCCAAAGCTTCTACGGCACCGCGAGTATTGCGGTCGGCCCTTTTGGACCACACTTCGTGTCACGTTGGAACAGTGCCAGTGCATACGAATGGCTCCAAGTCCCAAGATGGAGTCAATTTCCACACCTAGTCCCCTGTGTTTGAAGTCAGCGTGGCTGCGCCAGGGACTGCGTCTGTCATCACGGCCGAGTTGATTGCAATACACAGCGCAGTACGGGAGATAACCAGACATTCCCGGTTCGGAGACCGAATTGTGATTTATAGCGACTCAAAAGCACCCTGAGTCTTCTCGGGGCATTGAAATCTCCGCATCCACTGGTTCGCGATGTCCGTGACGCCACGGTTTTGGCAAGCGGGGCGGATATCGAGCTTATCTTCTGCTGGGTTCCTGGACATGTAGGAATTGCGGGGAATGAGCGCGCCGATGAGGGCGCCAAAGAGTTTGCGAGGCCTGGGCGACCAGACCAGCGTTTCGCTCTTCCTCACACCTACTACATAGCAGGAATACGGGCAGCTCTTCGGGCTGCTTGGCAAAGAAGATGGGAAACGGTTGAAGGGAACTTAAAGTTGCGTGCCATTTCGCCGCGACTGTTCATATGGACCTACCCCTAATACCGCGAAGGTCTCAGGTTTCTTTCTGTCGTCTCCGAATTGGACACACTCGCAGGACGTACCGCCATTTGAAGGAGCGCTCGCCAGCGCCCTACTGTGAAGACTGCTTTGTTCCCCAGACTGTTCGTCACCTTATTGAATGTCCCAGTCTTGGCGATCTCCTCGCACATTATCTGTCCCGGTACCGGAATGGGCGGGGTCACTACCGTCTGTCCCTTGTACTCGGGACGAGTTCGTTCACATTGACTGGTGAACTTATAGACTTTTGGTGGGAGGTCGGCCTTCTCCCCTTTATTTAACAAGTTTTTGTTGTTTTCTTTGTAAGTCGCACGTTCTGGCGCCGTGGGGACCTCCCCACGACGCCGGAGCTCGCTTCCTCCTTGTTGCACTTTTCCCTTTTTATTTTTGTTGTTGTTTTTCATATTCATATTTTAAAGTAGCCATTACGTGTCCAAGGGCACTAATTATGGGCGCTTCTGTAGGGTCCGACTCATTCGCCAGAAGGCTCTCGTCCTAAAATTTTCTCACCTTCCGCTCTCTAGTAAACAAGCGGTCTAATGCTCTCCCCTGATGAATCATGTTGCCCTTGGCCAACATGCTGCCAACTATGGATCGAATAACGAGAATGCATTTAAAGCTAACGGTCTCAAAAACACCAGGTAGTCTCTCAATGAGGGGCCCCGACGTAATCTAGGCTCCGTTCAGCACACTTGCGACTTCGTTCTTAGTTTAGGCCCTCCCAATCGAGGCCACCTTGGTTGCTGAAAGGGCCACGGACTATTCCGTCCCTAGATCTCCCGCGGGGGGAGAGCAACTATGGGTTCTTTTTCTTGTCTTTTCTCTTTTGGAGGAGGGTTATGAAGGGGTCAGGAACACCGATATCCTGCAGAATTATAACGCATGACCGGAGGGTGGTAGGGGGCTCCAGACTGTTGGCCGCCTGCTTGCTACTTTGGCAGTCCCCTCTGAAAGGACATGGGGGACCATCGACGGTGCAGACCTAGGATAAGTGTAAACCTCCGCTCCAGGAGAAGAGGGTTGGAGCGGCCCCTTAGAAATCGGAGTAGGGGTGGGAAGGTTACTTCCTTTCCAGAGGTGGAGCTGCCCGAGGGCTGCTGCACAGATTTCAAAGGCAAGGCCAATTTACAGCATATGGATGGTGAGAGGGAAGCCAATCCACCGTTCGAAAGGGTGCCTCTATTTTCCTCATCTACCCTGACACCTAGGGAAGGAGATGGTCAGGCCGTGCTTGGAGGCGAATCTTCAGGCGCAATATGACTATTGCTTTCTATCGTAACCATAGTTATGAGAAAGAAAAAAAATGCAATAAAAGTAGATAATATGACCTTCCAAGGCATTGAAAGGTTGATATAAATGTCTCCATAGAATCAGAATATTCCAGAATTGGATCTTATACACATATTCAGTCGACGGGTCCTGCGTTGAGGAGGTTTAATAACCTGGCGTCCCCCAGTTAGACGAAATTGTCCTCAAGCTTTAACTATTAAAGGTGGTGCCTTCGTAGCCACCTTATCTGTACTGGAAGAAGTTGTGCAGAGTCGGCGGCCCACCACCCCGTACCTAATATATGCCTCAGCTAACGGAGCTTTGGCCTTTGCAGCAGGTAGGATCCTCATGGTATAAACTGACACTCGAGTGGGGCTCATAAGAGGACGAAAGTGGGCGGGGCAGCAAGAACCTATGTAGATACGGCAAGTGTGGAGAGGGGTAGGGGGATATATAATAAAGAGAAGTAGAGATAGGATGGTCCACTAACGAGTAGGGTGGGTGATAACCTGTTATTATCAATACCTGGTGCTAGGCGATTCCAGGATGGCATGCAGTCGACCATGGCTACCGGACAGAACTCTGTCCATGTGAAACAGTCCTCTTGGTACAAACTGGCATAATAAATAATAATAATTATTATTATCACTATAATAAATATAATTTTAATAATTATTATTATAATTATAAGAATTATAATTATAATAATAATGACCTATAATAGGCAATAATTATTATAATTATTATAATAATAATTATAATATTATTAGTATAATTCTTATAATAATAATAATAATTATTATTATAATAATAATAATAATAATAATTGTAATAATTATTATAAGAATTATTCTAATAATAATTATTATTATGTATATTATAATAATTATTATTAGAATTGTCTATTATAATTATTTTTATAATTATAATCATTACTTTATTTATTATTATTATAATAATTATTAGAATAATTATAATAATTATTATTATCATTATTATGATTATAATTGTTATGATTAGGTATAATAATTGTTATTTTTAATGCTATTTTTATTATAAAAATGACACTAAGGATAATAATAATAATGGTAATATTGATAATAATAATAGTAGTAATGTTAATAGCAATATTAATAGTAATATATTATATTAATATTATATTAAATTAATATATTGTATTATATTACATTACATTCTATTCTATTATATATATATATATATATATATATATATATATATATAATAATAATAATTATAATAATAACTATTTCAATAATAATATGCCTTTATGGAGGTGACCTTCAAAACTTTCTATAATTCAAAGGGTTTCGAATTTCGTTAGAATCGGCCGAATGTGATTACAAAAAAGAAAAGCAAAACGGGGACCGACCGACCGACATAGTGAGATATAGAGTCGCCTGCGACTAGACTCGCACGCGACTAAAAATGCAAAAGTATTCCCTATAGTTTTAGTCTACTTTATTCTACTCTATTAGACTATAGAAAATTAAAGGCTTTAGCAAGTGGGCCGTTCATGGTAGAGTTCGGCGTCACACTCACCGATGAGCCATTGAGTGTTTGAAGGGTACTAGCAATAGCCGCCTTGGAAGGGTCCGATGCATTCGCCAGAAGGCTCTCCAAAGAGAGACCGTCTAAGGGGAGCGGAAATTTGCATTCCTGGCCGCAGCGCTGACGGGATTCAGCGCCCCGTCCGGCCTCAGCTTAGCCTCTTTTCCTTCGTTCTGACAGCCTGTGTTTTTACCCTACTTCTCACTTTCCCTACAACCTATCCAAAACTTTCCTGGATCAGGGCTGAAGGGGGAGGGGACAACGTTCCCTGACGCCTGAATTCCGGTCTGGGGTAGTTGGTTTTTAGCAACCCGCTTCATCCCAACCCACACCTAGCACACATCCTCTTTCTTTCTCTTTTCTCCTCTATTAAGTCTGGGCCCCTCATTCAGAGGTTACCTGGAGTTCTTTACCCCGCTGGCTTCAAACATGATCCATCAGAGGAGAGCTTTAGCTAGTGTAATTGGTGGATAGCCGAAGGTGACCCGTTTCTCGGACGGGAGCCTTTCGGTGAATGCGTCTAGGGCTCCCCCTCCTCTCTGCATGATTGTTTCCCGTAAGGTGAAACGTTTGTGCGAGGGAACTCGGGGACTACTCCATAGATGACATCACATTTGAGCTGCCGACCATGGATCGGTCAAGTTCGAACGTGTGATGAGAAAACAGGTAGGGGCTCTTGAGACCCACACCTACGCTCTTGGTCACGTTTGACTGTGACAAGCTCTCTGAGTCGGTGCGTGCCGGTTGGAAACGCTACCGCGTGAAGACATTCGTGCCATTGCCGCTAAGGGGCTTCTACTTTCACCGCTTTGGCCATACTAATCGCTTCTTTAGACGCACGAAGTGGGGGTTACCCAAAGCCTGTGTAAACTGCTCCAAGGCCGCACACGATAAGTCCAAATCGTGTGTGGCCAAGTGTGTCAATTGTAGAGAGTCTCATCCCGCCCATTCGAAGCATTGTGATGCATATCTCCTTTAAAGGAAATCCTGGCCGTTCAGGCCCAGGATAGTCTCATTTCGCGAGGCTAAGTACTTACTCCTGGCGCGCCCGGCTCTGCCTGCAACGTTCTATGCTTCAATGCTAAGATAGACACCCTCTGCTCCTGGCCACTCCAGGCCTACGAGCACGTTCGTTTCCGCGCCCACTCGGAACTCTTCTTCTCCGTTTTCTACCCACCCCAGGCGCTTTCCTGGTATTGCTAGTGGCACAAAGGGTTCATACCCAGTCCGTGCTACATCTAGGGCTCCCCCTCCTTCTCCCATCGTGACTGTTTCCCGTAAGGCGAAACGGCCGCGCGCCTCCACCGAGTCGTTAAACTCGCAGGAGTCAAAACCCCTGAAGTTGGTCGTGAGACCATTGTTCGAGGTTCCTAAAGCTGTCCCCCGAAGGGTGCACAACACTAAAGGAATTTTGGTTCCTACGCGCACACCAAGTGTTAGGCTGAATGGTTCGGAGGCGATGGATCCTCCAAGCCAACTGGACTTTACCTCCAGACACGGAGAACCCTTTAACGACAGGTTTACTTTGAGCGAGTTGCGTTCCGCTACCACTTCGTGCGCGGACACCACCACTGGTCCAAACAATGTCCCGTACGCCATGCTTCGACTTCTGGGCTGGCGAGGCATTGCCTTTCTGTTAGATCTGTTTAACAGGATCTGGGTAGACAGTATCCTCCCAGACTCCTGTCGAATCGCTACTGTGCTTGCTTTTCGCAAAAGGGGATAGATCACTCTACCCCGGCTGATTTTTGCCCAATCTCTCAATACATCTCGCGTGTTTAAGTTGATGGAGAAATGGGGAAATCTTAGATTAGCTTTTTTTTCTGGACAGCGGACGCCATCTCTCTTTTGCGCAATGAGGCTTCCGTAATTTCCACTCCTCGTTGGATGCTCTGTTCCCACTGTAAAAGGCCTTGCTTCGTAGATAGCACTACGCAACGGTGTTTTTCGATCTAAGGAAAGCCTATGATACCGCATAGCGAGTCGGTTTCATGTTGACTCTCCACACGATGTTCGAGAGGGGACGCCTCTGTATCTTCATACCTGAATTTTTGAGAGATCGTCGATTCCGCGTACGGATGAAGAGAACCCTCTCCGGCCCAATGGATGGGCTGATAGGGCTACTGCCTTACATTTCTATCGATCCTTTGCTCGTTAGAATCTGGACTATGGATGCGAGTTTTATGCATCCGCAACAGTGTATATTGCGGAAGGTGGACTCGATCCACCACATCGGCCTTTTCCTGGCAAGCGGTGCCTTCTGCACGTCATCCATTGCGAGGCTACCTGTTTATGTGAGGAGATACTTCTCGCTCTGCGGCATGCACATTGCATTATTCGCCTATCCGTGCAAGCCGGGCGCCTGCTCCAGTCGCCATCATCTCTCACTACATCTGCAGCTAATCTCAACGGTGCCTATCCGACTAGATACACCAGTCATACCCTAAGCCCTATGTGTTCACGGCTAGGAAACTCCTTCGAGAGTTGGGTATTGCTCTCGGGCCGGTGGCGCCCCTGGTTCTGCCCAGGACGCTACCCTGGAGGGTACCACATTTGATTCTTTGTCGCCACTCCTCTATTCCCAAAGCTTCTACAGCACCGGGAGTTTTGCGTTCGGCCTTTTTGGAGCACACTTCGTGTCAGGCTGGAACCATGCCAGTGTATACGGATGGCTTCAAATCACAAGAGGGGGTCGGTTTCCACGCCAGGTACCCTCTGTTTGAAGTTTGTGCGACTCTGCCAGACGCTGCGTCTGTCTTCCCGGCCGAGTTGGTTGCAATGCACCACTAACTACGGGAGATTACGCAACGTGCCCAGTTTGGAGATCTGATTGTGATTTAAAGCGACTCACAAAGGTTCTTGACTGCTCTCGGGGCATTGGAATATGAGCATCCCCTGCTTCCCAATATCCGTGACGCCACGGTTTTGGCGATCCGGGTGGATGTCGAGATTATCTTCTGCTTAGTTCCTGGACATGTAAGGAATTGCGTGGAATGAACACGCCGACGAGGGCACCAAAGAGTCGCGAGGACTGAGCAACCAGACCAGCGTTTCGCTCTTTATCACACTGATTACATGGCAAGAATAAGGGCTGCCCTCCGGGCGGCTTGGCAAGGAAGAGGAGAACTTAAAGTTACGTGCCATTGCCCCGTGACGGTTGCCATGGCCCTACCTCCCAATGCCGCAACGACCTCAGTTTGATTTATTATCGTCTCCGAATCGGACACACTCGCGGGACGCACCGCCATTCGATGGAGCGCTTGCCTGCGCCTTATTTTGACGACTGTGCTGTCCCCCAGACTGTTCAGTTTGTTCCTTGTACTCGGGACGTGTTCGTGCAAACAGACTTGTGAACTATACCACTTTTTAGAGGAGGCTGGTCTCATTTACTTTACTTGACTTTCCTGTAGGTCTTCGTTTTTTTGTCGTTGCTATTTATTTTTTGTAATAAACCCTAGTAGTAGGCTCTGGTGAGTACGGCGACTTATGCTCCAAGTACGCAGTCGCCAGATGTGCTCTTAAATTAAAAAAAAAAAAAATCTTTTGGCGAGGCCCAAATGCCAACTCTGGAGAGCGTCGACTCCAACAGGCATTTAACCCCGTCTCTCACAATGCCGAAACGCACAGGCTTCGGTTTTCCTTGCCCAGGAAAGACTAAGGCGGTACACTTCTGCCGCCATCCGCGGCTCCACCCTGACCCATACTTGTTTCTCAATGGGGTGCGCCTGGAAGTGGTGGACTCGCTCCGTATCCTTAGTCTTGTATTTGACTGACGCCTCACCTGGGAGGATTATATTCGCAGCCTTAGGGCCTGTTGTACCCGCGCTATGGACATTATTCGTTCCGTTACGCTCAGCTTCTAGGGTGCTGAGGCACTACTTTTGTTAGGATTTCATCCTTACCTATTATGATCAAACTTCAACTGTACTTTTATACTACTACTAATAATGATGATGATAATGATAATAATAATCATAAAGATGATACTAATAATTATTGTAATAATAATAATGATTAAAATAAAATAATAATGATAAGTATAATAATAATAATGCTAATAATGATGATAATAATGTAAGTAATAATAATAATTAAAAGATTATCAGTTAGGCATGAAATAAGAGCTTAGAAATTCACATAAATGTACATTATCTTCAAAAAATAAAAGTGCAGTAAATGACGCAGGCATTCCATTTTCCCAGTCCCCTTCTTGCTAACCCAGCCCCCTTGCTTCAGCTAACCCCTATGGCAACAACAAGCAATCTTCCCTCTTAAGTATCAAAATTCTTTAATACCACCCACTGTGGTTTCACTGTTGTTTTTTTTACGGGTTCCACCTCTAATCACCTTAAACTATGTACTATTGGTTAATAGTAAGGTAGGAATATCCTCTATCTTCAAAATGTATTCACCTTGGCTCAGTTGTAAAATATTTTCTTCCCATTGACCTTATGATAAAGTTAACTGCAGAGTTATTGTAAAAACTATTGCACTGTTTTCAATGTTTTATATAACCATGGCTCAATTGTAAAAATCTTAAAAAAAACTTGTAATGAGCATATATAAATGATAAAACTTCTTGTGAGAGAGAAGAGACTCTCAGACATAAATCCACCACCTTAAAATTGTTTCATTACGTCCTTCTGTCTCGTGTAATTCGACATAACCAATTCATATCTTTAAGCGAGGGGTAGTCTCATCCTGCGTCGAGCTGCCTGCCTTCTCCAGTCGTATAAGACGACGTTAGCATCCGTAAACTGGCGTAATCTTCCTTAACAGTCGTAACAGACAACGTTCCGAGCATCGTGACTCCTCCAATCGTTACAGACGACGTTACCAGTTGTTAACTGGCGCAATCTTCCATATCAGTAGTAACACTTTTCTATCGAACATTGGTCTCGAAACTTTACTAATGATGTGAGTTTTATGCATCCGCAGCCGACCCTGTTTTGCGGAAAGTAAAATCGATCCAGCCGACCGGCCTCCACCTGACGATCTGGTGCCTTCTGCATGTCCCCCTTTGAGAGCCTACCCTTCGATGCTGGGAAGCTGCCACTCACTCTACGCCGTGCACATTGCACTATTCGCCAGTACGCGCAAGCCCGGCGCCTCCCTCAGTCGCCACAGCTCTCGCTGCATCCGCAGCCGATCTCGACGGTGCCTATACCTTCGAGTCGCCAGTCATACTTTAAACCCTCTAGACTCCTTAGATTTAGGGCTAGGAAACTCCTTTAAGAGCTAGATGTAGCTCTCGGGCCGGTAGTGCCCCCTGGCTCTGCCCAGGAGGGTACCACTTTTGACTATTTGTCGCTACTCCTCTGCTCCAAAGTGTTTCTACACGCTTCGTGTCACTCTGGAACCGTGCCAGTTTATACTGATGGCTCCAAGTTCCAAGAGGGGCTAGGCTTACACGCCATATCCCCTCTGTTTGAAGTCAGCGGGCTCTGCTAGGCGCTGTGTCTATCTTCACGGATTTTCGGTGACCGGTTTATGATCTATAGGGTCTCACAAAGCGCCCTGAATGCTCTCGGGGCATTGGAATCTCTACATCCCCTTGTTCGCGGTATTTGTGACGCCACGGTTTTTGCGAGCCGGGCGGACTTCGAGATTATCTTCTGCTGGGTTCCTGGACATGGAATGAGGGGCCCAAAAAGTCTGCGAGGACTGGGCAACCAGACCGGCGTTTCGCTCTTCCTTACATCGATTACTTTGCTGGAATCATGGCATCCGTCCGGGCTGCTTGGCAAAGAAGAGGGGAGACCGCCTAGGGAAACTTAAAGTTGCGTGCCATTGTGCCGCGATTGTTTCCTTGGACCTACCCCTCAATCCCACAACGGATTTAGGTTGCTTTCTGGCGCCTCTGAATTGAACACAATCGCGAGACGCACCTCCCTTTGATGGGGCGCTCGCCTGCACCGTATTGTGACGACTGCTTTGTCATCCCGACTGTTCGGCACATTCTTGTTGAATGTCCCATTCTGGGTGATCTTTGTACACGTTACCTGTCCCGGTATCGAGATTCGCGGGTTCGTTTCCTTCTTGTTTTTGCTCTTTGTTTTTTGTTCTCCTTTGGACTTTTTTTATGCGAACTTTATAATAGTCTATTACTAGGCTAAAATTTTAATTACAGCAACTTAAGCCCTTAAAGGCAGTCGCCAGATGGGCGAGTTTAAAAATAAATGTTCTCTGTAGGGTAAAGAAAATGGAACCGAACCTCAACGAATCGGCAATCTTCTGTCGTATCTCTCAATTTCTATTCTGTTCCAAAGCTTTTCAAAAGCTGTTATCAGCCCGATTTCAAGATCATGTCTCCCCCTCCAGATTTCTTGCGATTCTTCAATCTGGTTAGATGCAGAAAACAACAATGAATCAATTCTGCACGTTGGCGAACCGCTGGTTACCCTTCCAATCCGATACTTCTCTACTTATGAGTATCATTTGACACTGCTTTTCTTCATTACCTCCCTGAGTTCCACTTTGTATGTATTCTAAAGGCAAATAAAGGACAAAACTGGAATTTTGATAATAAATACTTAATCCAGTAATTACAGCCCATATTACAAATCCGTCCACAGATCACATATATAAGAATATATAAATGGATATGATTTAATTCCATTTAGCAGATAATAAAGCAAGAGAGAATATGGAATAAATAGACAATTTCCTCTTCAATTTTGATCCATATACGATATTATCGATGGAAATAATAAGAATATTTCTACTTTCTTACATGCCCTATTAAATGCATTTCCATCCATCTTAAAGGCAAGTCCCTCACTATCACTCTTATTCCTATCAGCTTTCTTTAAAACACTAGGGCAACAATATGTGTACGCCCTTCCCTCACAGGCTAACGTTTCACATCATTTATTACTGCCCTCATTTAGATGAACGTACGCTTTACAACTTACATAAAATCTTTTTACACCTTCCAAAGATTTACGTCCCACTCCATTCGTGTTTGGAGCCATCCTCAGCGAGAATCGTTCCGGGGTTGATTCAAGATCAATAAACTCACCTCCTCTCACTTACTTTCTCAGTCATTTGCTTCAATAGAAAGTTTAAATTCACTAAATTCACCTTGATTATTCATTATCTTTCCTTCTAGTATCAACTTTACAAATTAAATCAAAGTTTTGTTCGACACCCTTCAGACAATATCGAGCACAGTTATTCCCTCTAATTCTTACATTCACTTTTCTACTATTTCCACTTATAAATTGGTGGCCTCATATCATTCTTTAACTTCTCAGTAACTCTTGCATTTTTAGAAGCAAAATCATTGGATTCAATTCATTAAATCAATATCAAATTTTGAGCTTCTATGCCATCCACCTTCTCCATCTTTCAAAGTTTCATGATTTTCACAGCGCTAACAAACTACCGTAGACTTAAGAGCTGCATACCATGATACAGCACACTTTTAACAGTCCAATCCTCTCCCATATCGTAAAGATTATTAGAGGATTCTTGCTATCTCTTTAATATACCTTCATTCACACAATCACCATCCTTTCCCTATTTTTTGTTATACCTTCTTTCCTTTATTTCTTATCTTTCTCAATTCCTGACACGCAAACTTCCGAATGGGTTCTGTATCCTTATTTACCTTCCTTACAAATGATCAATTTAATTCTACCCTAATCAAATTAATCAGTCTGTTTACAAGGATTTTTGGCTCTTCTTGTGTGTTCAACTTAGTTTAGCATCAGACTTATCTGAACTATGAAACTTCACAAACATACCTTCCGTTTCAGACGTACTGGCACAACATTCTCCTACTAAAATAACATTTTTTTCTATCTTTTACCTCTCTTACTATCACACCCATTTTTCTCTCTTTTATGATCGATCAATCAATCCTTCCGTTTCCTCCTCGCGTCATTCTACCAGTCGACGTTCAATTTCAAGTTCTAGCATGATCACACAAAACTTTTGTACTACCGACTATCGCTTTCTTAAACATTTTACTCATTTACTCGTTCATACTCTAGAAAATTATTTCTTTTTTTTTCTTCCAAAACAGTCACGCGTACGCTTTTTCGCTCTCGCTAAGACAATAGCCTTTCACTTCTGATTCTCTCTTCTTTGCCCTCTTAATCACGTTTGATAAAACTCAGTTTAAGCTTAACCAGCACTAACGTACATCACTCGACCGCTTCACAACTTCCATATTAAACATACCGCAATCATATTCTCACCAAGAGCAGATTAACAAAATTATTACACACAGCATAATTTCTTTTGCACGTGTGTACTTTTGCACATTGTTGTACTGAAGGAATGTGTTTGGAATATAAAGTCTCTTTTAGCACAGAAACACCTCTATTTTTACACTCGTGAGGTGTTGTACTAAATGATCCATCTTTCCTCGTACCACATCCTGGGTCATTTATATTTCCTGCATCCACCAACCAATATTCGTTTATAATTACATCTAATTAATCATCCTAAGTCATTTCAGTTCTCTTTTTC
Organism: Ceratothoa steindachneri; assembly: GCA_963969495.1. Classification (NCBI taxonomy): domain Eukaryota; kingdom Metazoa; phylum Arthropoda; class Malacostraca; order Isopoda; family Cymothoidae; genus Ceratothoa; species Ceratothoa steindachneri. The sequence goes on from OZ018317.1 coordinate 216,811,154, forward strand.
ATTGCAATGCCTTACACTACAACGAGACAGTTTTATCTCTGTAAATTTCAAGGTTATCCAGATAATTCTCGAGACCACTTATTCATACCCAAACTTTTTGCACTAACATCTATTTACCTTTACCACTACGACTTTTTTAAAATTCATTTCGTTCACTCTATTCTACACAAAATCTCTTACATACACTTCTCATGCTGTAGGCAAAGCATAGTCCCGCATGGGGTGTCGAGTCAAATTTACCTTGTGCGTTGTACCGCTGACTGTTGTGCTGTTTTAGCATTAGTTGCCACATAATTCATTGTGCCATGTCTATTCTCTAGTCGAGAAATGAGTTGGTAAAATTCAAGCATTGATTTTAAGGATTTCTCTGCCTATTTTGACATGGTTTTACATATAAGAAAAATGTAAGGGAAGCTGTGCAGCAAGATCCCAGAAGTAAATTGGTAATGCGACATCTGTTTATTATATCAATAGATTTCCTAAAAAAACTTAATAGCGCTCTCGTTATATTTATTTCCATTCATATTCATGAATTTTTCGGAAGTTTTAAAATATTGTACTGAAATTTTGAGATTACTTTGGGTTAAAAACTTTCCTTAAGATGTCTCCTGTGAAGTTATATGCATTAATGTGTCATATCGATATTTTTAGAGATCTAAAGTATAACTTCAACATTCACATTAAAACTAAGAAGTTCAAACTATTATAGTACTGTAAAATTACCTCGTAGCTCTCTTGATTGAAGCAAAAGAAGTGTTGAGTTTTCGGTTGACCACATATAAAATATTCTTTCATCGAACTAATTTGTTTAATAAGTGCAAACTTCTTAAACAACATAAAAGATTCTTTTCTCGAACTAATTTTTTCAAGAAGTTCAAACTTCTTAAACAACATAAAAGATATTCTTTCCTCGAACTAATTTGTTTAAGAAGTTCAAACTTCCTAAACAACATAAAAGATATTCTTTCCTCTGACTAATTTGTTTAAGAAGTTCAAACTTCCTAAACAACATAAAAGATATTCTTTCCTCTGACTAGTTTGTTTAAGAAGTTCAAACTTCCTAAACAACATAAAATATATTCTTTCCTCAAACTAATTTATTTGCCAGGAACAACTTTGATAGTTCCGAGTAAATGCCTACGGAGGAATCAACATAAACCTGCACAAATATCCTACGATTGGTGAGGAAAACTAGTAATTGAATTACTAGTTTGTTATGATAGAACATATATTTATATTTACTTGGGGTTAACAGAACTCCTGTATTTTAATATTGTAGATAATATTTTATATGTGAGTGGATAACGCCATGAAAGTTAGTTCGACCACTCCCTTCTGTATTAAATGCGAAGCTGAAGATTTAAAAGTAAGCTTTAAAATGAAAAAAAGTAATACTTTGACTCTGCCATATTAAATTCTATTGAAATAATTTTAGAGAATAAAAAACATTATAGAAAATTTAATTTAAAAAGTAATAAAACTTTTAGTCCAAAATAAAAACTGGAGAATGGAATGCATTTTTAAATTTAAATGTAATGGGTGGATTAAAAAGTAATTACTCTATTTTTTATTTTTATGACCGAAAACAAACACATATTCATATATTTTTTCTTGTCATGGATCTTTCATGTATACGAGAATTTTCGAGACGCCATCCCATAAGTAGAGGTGACGAGGCGCCACAAAGCCTCGATGTGTGTTGGATCTCTGGTCTCACTGCCCTGTCTCCCCTCGTTCAATAGGGTTTGACTGAGGGATTAATACTAGGGTCTAATTTCCTTGAAAGGGGATGCACGTCAGACCCACTCTACCACAATGCCCAAATTTTCTCTAAGGCGTCGGTTTAGAACCGCCAATTGCACCCTTCCCCGCTCTTCCTCTTCCGGTGAGAAAATAATCCCGCCGCAAAAATGGGTCCAAGCTTCCAGGTGAAGGTGGAATTCATTTAAGTGACCCAGAGCGCGCCCGGGTGCCAATGTCTACCTGCAATGTCCGATTCGGTCGCTCATTTGGGCTTCAAATGAGTTTTTCCGACTCGTAAAAATTGGATAGGAGGAACTCTATTCCTTTTTGCGTCTCTTTCATCAGCTCATCCAAGCGCGCGCGCACACAAATGTTATTAGATATACAATCGACATATATATATATATATATATATATATATATATATATATATATATATATATATATATATGTGTGTGTGTGGTCGAGTGTTCTTACGTGCCATTCCTTTCTCACATCACGCAGGAAAATAAATGAGACGGGGAGAATAAAAACAGATCCCCTGTGATGGGTCCACAATATTGACGCTTATCAACAAACTGAATTGAGAAGTGCTGACAATGACTGAGAGTTAGTCGAATTGGCTAAAACCAGCTTAGATCGCTCAACTGAGATTTGCTCCGTGCAGTGAATCGTTTTTCGTGACAATGACTCAACTTCACTTAGGGTCGTGGAAGAATGGCCTATAACTATTTGATTGATTGATTCACTCATATCTCACTAATGGTGCTGGATTGATTAAATTATTAAGAGTTAACAGCTTGGAACGCGACGGAGAAATCACGAATGAATTAAAAGCGAACGAGCGAGTTAAGTGGAATGGTTGACTATATAAGTTAACTGAGAATGAACTAACCAGATTTAATGAGTGAAATAGCAATATTTGTTGATGTATTGCAAGAATCTTAATTGAATTAAATTCACAGAGTTGGAATCTTTTTACGTGGCTGATTCTTCTTGTGGAAGGCGAAAGAAAAATCGATTTATTTTCCATTGTCCACTGTAAAGCGAGGGTTCCTTTGGTCGTCGTGCTGGTGGCTTCGTGCATCCGAGCTTTTTTTTTAACCATAATACGCGAGTGTTTTTTTGTGTGCTTAGATGTTAGTAATCATTATATTATTCGTAAGTCAACATTTTAACAATTGCACCGTTTTTGCAGAAACTTTACTTTCAATCTATTCTGTGGGACTATTAGAATTGGCTGTTGCTGTTTATTTAGGTAAGGAAAGCACCGTTTCCCTTCGACTTGAACATTGAAATTAGTATTTCGCCTGACATCGAGCTATTATTTGCGGCTGCCTGCCTTATCGATATGACGCCATGTGGGGAAAGATAGCGATTGTGAGCCTTGATTGAATAAAGACCCAATTTCCCACGATGTTGATTGCCATCACTTTATTTAGACCGCTAATTTAATTACCTACGATGTAGAAGGTTAGTGGTAGTAATTTATTTAAAAAGGCTTATTTCTGCTAATTCTAAAGATTAACTTACCAAAAACCAATTAATGACTCAACACATAAATAATCTATCATAGGGAACAAACTAAAAACAAAACTAACTAACCTAAACCTCCACCTAAACTAAACCTTATTTTGGGGAGGTTCAAAACAAGATATCCATGGCAAGATGGCTGCCTATCAATTTTCACCTATAACAAGCATAATTAGAAATTTCCGCGCCCTAATTAGTGAAAGTGATATATAATATATATCTATAATATACCATATAGCATTTTGCGGAGGTGGGGGGGAGTAAATAGAAATATTTATAACCAAGCGCCTTCGATTGCAGTGGAGCTGTTTATCTGTAGAATCTCTTCTCGGCCGGCGAATCTTTTTCACTTAACTGCTGTGTTTGATAATAGGAGCGGGACATTCCTGGACCTCGGTCATTTAAGTTGGGCACTTTATTTGCTTAGTTTTGGGACCTTGCGGCAGAATTCATCATAAGGCTGTAAAAGCTGAAGGAAGGGAGAGCTGGTTTGCTACATACGCAAATATGGCATACGCCTCTTTATTTTTCTACATTAGATACTATCTGAAAAACAACGCGAATACATGCCAGCACTAATTTCAATTTCGTGTATAATGATTGGTAAAGAAGCATTAATTTATCTTGCTCAATTTTTATACATCGTCGCCGTTTACGGCTTCTGGTCACTGCGGCTAAATAACTTTAAGAGATTCTCTATTTTTCTAAATTACCTACGAATCTATTTCCTAAAATTTTTCTGCTAGTTTCCTCCAATATTTTGCTTTATTATGTAAATAACTAAATAATGGCTATTCTTAACAGATATCTTTATCCTATTTATGAGAGCATTTGGACTAACCCGCTTCAATCAAGTCATGGTTTCATCTTTAACTCACAACCTTTCTTAAGTCAAGATTTAGGTCGATTGATTACATATCGCACATCTTCTTGCGATATCTGGAGGCGTCGACATGAACCAAAGTACCTTCCTACTTCCCTCGGAAAAAAATGTTTGAGCGGGTATTGTAGACAAGATAATACTCGTAGAGATCTGGCGTGCACCAACGCTCATTGCTTGTATTTTAGGGCCTGGTGGAGTAAGTGGAGGAGTCAGACTCAATAACCGTTTAGTGAAAGCAAAACAAACCCCCAAAAACAAAACCCACGGCTGTGGAATAGCATTTTGGGGAACGTTTGCGTTTAAAAACCCCGGTTACCCGCTTTTTCACAGGCTGGTCCGCGTATAGGGTACACAAGCGGACCGAATTTGCAACTCCGTCCGGGCCTAATGCAGTGGAGATGTTTAATTCCGTCCTTCTCCTCAATATACGCAACTACCATCCAAGAACCAAGCAATCCGCTAACTTAAATATACAATTCGCCGAAGATATATCAAATTATATAATACCCCTTCAAAAATGAGTGCCGAAGAGATCAGGAACCTTAGCGAATACGAAACGAAATGGAAGATAAAAACAAACACAGATAAATTTAAAATTGTCCTCCTCGGAAGAACTCTACTTTCAGATGTTATTGTTGGGGATACAAAAGACATCTCTACACAAGCCAGTGCGATGTGCTCGGCATGAGAATTACCTCTGCCGGATACACGAAGCACGTCGAATAACGAATTCAAAAGGCGATTGAGGCAGTCATGACTAGTCATAGCCACAGGTTTTGACACTAATATTTTTTTGATAGGTTTTAAAATTTACGTGATTAGAATAATTATTCTAATATTTAATTTATTGCAGGTTTATTAAAAAGTGACCATTTAAAAAAATAATAGGAACAAACAGTGCATTCATTCGCTAAATCCAAAATTGCGCTCTGGTCCTGACCCTGTAGAAGATGAGTTTCAGTCCCTAAAAAGCTTTGCTGTTCGATCTAAAGGATAAAAAGATGACAAGTGATTGTTGTGGAATTATAATCTATTTAATAATATTCAGGGGGTAAAAATAGATTTTTAAAACTTTTTCAAATTCAGAAATGCTCCTATCTAAGGAAAAGCGTACAACCATTGTTGCTCTGCACCAAAGTGGCCTGAAATGCAAGGAGATAGTTGCTAGTATATTGCATCAAGGAGTAAGTCTTGGTTGGGTGCCCTGTCCGGCCCCAGCTTAGCCTTTCTTCCCTCTTTCGCTAACATCTAATCAACGTCTCCTGTACCAAATATCCTGTGACCCTGTTTTTCCGTCATCCCTCTACAATCAACTTTTCTCTACCCTTTGGTTGGCCCTTCTTCCCCTGCCCATGGACCTCCTCGATCACGACCAGGCGCTCATCTGAACCAACCATGGAACTGAACACTCCTATGAAAAGATGTTGGGCATGGTGACTGTAACTCTCAGAAGCCGATCGCCAAGATGGATCCGTCATCCCGCCACATGTAGGATTTGGTACGGGTTTTTCCAAGAGGTGGCGGAGAAGGGGTCTACCACCGCACCAAGTGATGGCGGCAAGGCCCAATCAAAGGGTCAGCGTTGGCCGTCATAGGCAGGGGTGGTGAAATCTTGTCAATTACGGAGAGCCACACCCCACTTCTTCGAAGCAATGTGGTGCGTATCTCCTTGAGAAGGAAATCCTGGTCGTTCAGCCCCAGGATCGTCTCTCATTTCCCGAAGCTAAATACTTTGTCCTGGCGCTCCCGGCGCTCCCGGCGCTGCCTGGGACGTCTTATGCATCAATATTAAGAAAGACACCCTCTGCTCCTGGCCCCTCTAGACCTACGAGCACGGTCGTTTCCGCGGCCAGTCGGAACCCTTCTGCGGGTTCTACCTCCATCCTAATAGCACTCCCCTGGTATAGCTGGTGGCACAAACGGTTCACATCCAGCGCCATCTAAAACCGGCAGCCCCCCTCCTTCCCCCCAGCGTGACCGTTTCCCGTAAGGCAAAACGGCAGCGCGCCTCCATCGAGTCATTAGACTTACAGGAGACAACACCCGTGAAGTTGATCGTGAGACCGTCTTCCGGGTTTCCTAAAGCTGTCTGCCCCCAAAGAAGACAGCAATAAAGTCGCTTTTAGGATCCTACGCCCACACTGAAGGGCTAGGATGTGTGACACAAACGCAGCGGATCCTCCAAATGAGGAACCCCAGCCTCCGCTGCCGCCACGCCTGCCAAGGGAGAAAAAGACTCGCATGGACCTCTCCCAAGATGTTTTCGAAGGTGACAGCACCTTCAGCACATTGTCCGGCCAACAGCGCCCCGAGTTCTGCTTCCGGGAAGCGTACAGCCTTTCCCGTGAGGGTCTTCTCTTCGAAGAGGGCCCCGCATCTCCTCCGAACTAGGCCTGGAGAAAATATTCCTTCAATGGAATTGTGGCAGACTCCAGGCTAACTGGAAGGAGTTGCGGAGGATCGTCTGATGCCGTTTGCCCGTGACTATGATTTTTCAGAACATGTTTGGCACGTGACCCTTGCCTACCCTCACGGGGTATAAATATTTTGTGACCCCACTACCACGGAATGGTGACCGGGCAGGAGGATTCGCCCTTTTCACGCGGCTTTATATCTCCGTCCTTCTCTTGGCTTTGAATAACTTTTCTCAGGCAGTAGCTGTGCAACTGCACCTGGATAGGAGGTATACTGTTAATTCTGCGTACATTCTACCGTCAACCGACTTCGACGCCGGGGACTTCCCCGTGTCGTGGCACAGTTGCCGAGGAAGACCTTTCTCTTGCTAGGAGATTTGAACTGTATACCTCATCTTTCGGGATATTATTCGATCAATAATAAGGGTCAGGTCCTAGCCGAACTGATCAACGAGCTGGAGATAGATTTCCTAAATGTAGATGAGTTTACGCATCACTGCCCGAGGACCGCTTCATTTTTCTTCCTCGATCTATCTATGTGCTCTCTGGATCACAGCCTGAGTTTGGTTGGGAAGTAGACAATGACTTCCATGGTAGTGATGATTCCCCATTCAAATATCATTTTCTGGGCCACTGCCGCCTGAGAGCCCACGCCCGTAGTGCTTGGCGTGGGTGCGGTAGTCCGCATTTCAAGAAATGACTGATTTCTCTGTCAGAGTCGAAGAGTTTTGGTCGGTGGTTGAGGTTTTTGAGTTCTTGTCCGGCAACCTCATCGAATTCGGACTAACTAATAATCTTAGAACGTATGGCCGTTTCGCACTGCAACCCAACCCGGCGTGTGAGGCGGCCCTCAAACAGAAGCTATATGCCTATATCCGATATAAGCGCTGCCCGAACGATTTCACTGTCGCTGAATTTCGTTGAGCTAGGACTAGGTTCCGGTATATTTCGAAGCACGCCCGTCGTTCATCCTGGTGGGAATACGTGTCTTCACTTGGCGGGAAGACACCTCTAGCAGAGTTGTGGAAGCGAGTCAAAAGGATTCGGGGCAAGTTCTCGCAGGACCCCCCTCCCGTTCTCCAGGAGAATGGAACCGCAATCACGGACCACGTGTCCGTAACGGAGTCCTTCGCGACCGTCTTCTCCGCATCTCTAGCCGGGATTCTGCCCTGCCAGCATTCAATGCATGTCGTGATGTCGCGGGAGGCCGCCGGCTGGACTTTACTTCCAGAGGAGGAGAACCCTTGAACGACAGGTTTAGTGTGAGTGAGTTGCGCTCCGCTCTTGCTACGTGCGCGGACACCGCTCATGGTCGGGACGATTTCCCGTACGTCATGGTTCGACACCTAGGTGAGCGAGACATGGCCTTTCTGTTAGATTTGTTCAACAGGATCTGGGTAAAGGGTAGTCTCCCAGATTCCTGGCGAATCGCTACTGTGCTCTCTTTTCGCAAACCGCGGAGAGATCACTATCCCGGTTTGTTTCCGCCCAATCTCTAATCTCCTGCGTGTACAAGTTGATGGAGAAATTAGCAAATGCATTTTCTGTACAGCGGAGGCCACCTTTCTTCTGCACAATGCGGCTTCCGCAAGTTCCACTCCACGTCGTATTCTCTGCCCCGACTGGAAAATGCCGTCTGCGAGGCCTTCCTTCGTATACAATACTACTCCACCTTGTTTGTCGATCTGGTATGGCGATATGGCATCATGGAGAGTCTCTATACGATGGGAGCAAGAAGACGCCTACCAATCTTTGTATCTAAATGTTTACAAGATCGGCGATTCTGCGTACGGGTGGGGGGGAGCCCTCTCCTGCTCACTGCAGCAGGAAAAGGGTGTCCAGCAGGTAAGTGTCTTCTTCACTCTCCCACCTTTCCATGAACATCAACAGCATCACCTCGGTGCTGCCGTAAGATGTTATCGCTACGCTCTACATGGGCCATCTTTCGATCTCTTTTGGCCCGGCCCAGATGCCAACTCCGAATCATCGACTCCAACAGGCATTAAACCGAGTCACTCGCTATACCGAAGAGCACAGGCTTTGTTTTTTCTTCGCCGAGACTAAGGTGGTGCACATTTGCCGTCAATCACGTCTCCACCCTGACTCTGTAATGTTTCCAACTGGGGTTTGCCTGTAATTGCTTGACTCGCACCGTTTCCTTGGTCTTGTATTCGACCGATGCCTCACCTGGGAGGCTCATATTCGCAGCCTTAGGGTCTGTTGTCCCTGCGCCATGGATATTATTAATTCCGTGCAGTTCAGCGCTTGGGGCGCCTTTTGGGCTACTGCCTTACTTTTTTATCGATCCTTTGTTCTTTTGAAGATCGACTATGGATGCGAGTTTTATCCTTCAGCAGCCTATCGTATATTCTGGAAGGTGAACTCGATCCACCACACCGACCTTCGCCTGGCGACTAAGGCCTTCCGCACGTCGCCCATTGAGCCTCCTTTTCGATGCTCGGGAGATGCCACTCACTCTACGTCAGGCACAGTGAAATCTTGCCTGTACATGCGAGCCCGGCGCCTCCCATGGTCGCCAACAGCTCTCACTGCATCTGCAACTGATATCGACGGTGCCTATACCACCAAGAGACGCTAATTATACCCTAAGCCCTTTGATTGTAGGGCTAGGAAACTCCTTCGAAAGCTCTGTCTAGCTCTTAGGCTTAAGGCGTCCCTGGTTTTGCCCAGAACGTCACCCTTGAGGGTGCCTCTTTTGACTAATATTCACCACGCCTCTCTTGCCAAATAGTCTACATCGCCGGGAGTATTGCGTTTGGCCTTTTTGAATCACACTCCTTGTCATGCGGGATCCATGCCAGCCTATACTGATTGCTCCAATTAGCAAGAGCGGGTCGGCTTACACACCTTATCCCCTCACTTTGAAATCAGAGGAGCTCTCTCAGGCTCTGGATTTGTCTTCACGGCCGAACTGGTTGCAATAGACTGCTCGTTACGGGAGATAACGCGACGTGCCCGGTTCCGGGACCGGATTGTGATTTATAGCGACTCACAAAGGACCTGACTTCTCTCGGGGCATTGGAAACTCAGTATCCCCTGCTTCGCGATATCCGTGACGCCACGGTCTTGGCGAGGCGTGCGGCTGTCGAGATTATATTCTGCTGGGTCCCTGGACATGTTGGAATTGCTGGGAATGAGCGCGCCGATGAGGGCGCCAAAGAGTCGGCGAGGACTGGGTGACCAGACCAACATTTTGCTCTACCTTACACCGATTACATGCATGGAATACGGTCAGCCCTCTGCGCTGCTTTTCAAAGATGATGGGACATGGCCGATGGAACCTTAAAGTTGTGTGCCACTGCGCCGTGACTGTTACTATGGGCTTACCCCCTCCCCCCTAAAAAAAAACACGCTGCGACGGCTTCAGGCTTCTTTCTGTCGTCTCCGAAATGGGCACAGCCGCAAGACGCCCCGCCATTTAATGCAACACTCTCCGGCTCCTTATTTTGACGACTGCGTTGTCCCCGAGAATGTTTGGCATATTCTTGTGGAATGTCCCAGTCTTGGTGATTTTTGCGCACGTTACCTGTTTTGGTGCCGGGACAAGCGTAGTCGCTACCGCTTGTACCGTATACTCAGGACTGATTCGTTCACACAGACTTGCGGAATATATGAATTTTTGGAGGAGGTTGTCCTCCTACACTTTATGTGATTCTCTGTTGTAGGTCGCATTTCCTTCGCCGGGGGGAGTCGGGCCTACCTCCGACGCCGGGGCGCGCTTCTTTCTTGTTGCCTTTTTGCTGATCTTGTTTTTTATTTGTTGTTTTTTAGCCTGTATCTTAGCCTTTGGTTCCTTTTTATAGCTATTATTTGTTATTTTCAACCTTTTATTTTTTTTTATCTAGCCTACTATTTGGCTGTAGTGTGAGTATGGCGTCTTATGTCCTAGTCGGCAGTCACCATTTTGTCTCTTAAAATAAAAAAAAAAATGAAATCTGACCTCTATTAACCGAGTGTCGTTTTTATTGTCATGTTTACTGAGGGTAAATGAAGGAAGAACTACAAGAGTTCGTCTTCCGGCGTATAATCTTCGAACTCGTGTTTTGCTGAGAAATGTTTGAGCCTAAATTTACGATTTGCAACAAAAATGAGAAGTTTTCCCACAATGTAAAGCTCAAAGCCATTCTTTACATCTTGCCTTTCAACCCATGTTTATCCGCTGCCGAAAATTGGCTAATTGCACACTTGTTGCTCTTCCGCCCCTCCATACTCTCTCGTTTTGACTCTACTTCACTGCCTTTCATCTCATTCTTCTTTCGATCTGAAAGCAGATTCAACCTAAATTTATAGCAGATTTACCTTATGGTCAGAAACCATTACTCAAGGGCATTATGACACTCAAAATCACTGACATTCCATTTTTGCAATAAGTTAACTCTAATGCAATCGCAAGTTGTGCCATTTTGCATCTTTTTCCCTTCTTTGGTGATCTCCTTTAAATTTTCATACCATTGACCCAACATTTTAATACACTTGTAGTCAGAAACGGGCATGATCTTGATCTTCAAGATCAGCTTTATTATGGTGAGTTTGATCTTCATCTAATATCCCTTTTTTCTTGATCTAATATCCCCTTGTTTCTTCTGATCTCTATGATCACTTTAGACCTCAAGAGCACTTCTAATTTCAGATGCTTAAAAATGCCGTAGATTTTTCTTCTCCAAAATGGTAAAGATTACATATAAACATGTATATAGTTTGCAAGCATTGATTTCATTTATTAAATTATATTTAATTATTTATATAAATAAACATTATAGGTACACATTTACTATGTGCCAAATAATACGTCAACGTAGTTAGGGTTATTATTTTTTTTATATAAGCACAATATAGTATCTAAACGTATAATATAATATTGGCATAGAATATAGCATATAGGTCCGTATTCCTAATAAATTAATTCCTAACATATTTCATTTAATAATGAGTACAATAATGTTGCTTATAAGGATCACTCTGTGCTATTAAACGGAAAATATTTTCAAATTGTCGAAAAAAATAGAAACGGTATCGAAGTTATTTGTCTGCAGTGTACAAAGAAAACTACAATTTTGTCTGCTGGCCTCGACTCAACAACCAATCTTCTGAGCAAACTCAGGGTTAGTACTTTGTAACTAAGTAGCAAGTAGCAACATCAACATAATGGCTCAAGTCATATTTTAAGTGACTAGTGACATACATGACTAATGCTTCATTTACATAGATGAAATGCCCATTTGTATATATTGTACACTTCAGATATTAATAGATTCTGTACTAGTAACTACATTAAAAACTAGCTATATCCAACTATAATAAAATGTTAGGTATCTTTCTTTCAATTTAGTAAGATAATAATGCAGTGATCATGGTGAAAATAATTTTACTAAAAGATAACAAAATTTCAACTAGAAGTTTGATACTACATTCGGATCTTTTGGGTGAATATGAATCAGATAACAAATCTCACAAGCGTTCAGTTAAAGACTCTTCCAAAATTGCCAAGCAGCTAACACTAAGGATGTTCAACATTTCCAAGCAAACACCAGGACCACCAATATCCATTGATATCTTTGAGAATAAAATTTTCTTGTGTGTGCCTGGTACCATTGAACCTAGTTGAACTACATGAATTTAAAGATCTTCCATGTTAGTAAGGAAGACATACAAGTAAAACTGGCTGAATTTAACCATGTGTGTGTTATCTGCGACATATGCTCAACTAATCACCGCTGTTTCATGGGATCATAGACTAATAATATGATAGAATTATAGCATAATATTTTTAATTATTCGACATGTTTTCTTGATTCATTAAGTTAGTGATGTCTCATTTGTCTGTGAGTATTAACTCTTACACATTTTGCTCTTATGGGATGGGTCACTGATGTGGTGCTATAATAGGCAACTCATCGCTAAATTGCCTCAGTTTAGGTGGTACGTGTCTAAGTCATATTATTAAATTAAACTTTACAAAAATATTTAGAAAACCATTGATTCTATATTCTTACATTATAGATCAATGAAGACTTGTCGCGAGGATCAGCTGCACTGTCATGCTATGATTTGTGGAGCTTTAAGAAATTTTAAGCTCCAGAATACAATACAGGCTCAGCTGCGGATGCATAAAACTCGCATCCATAGTTGATAAAAATGTAAGGCAGTAGCCCTATCAGCGCCCCAGGTGCTGAATGTCACGGAAAGAAAAATATACATGGCGCGGGTAAAAGAACCCCTATAGCTGCGAATATGAGCAGCCCAGGTGAGGCGTTGGTTAAATACAAGACCAAGAAAACGGTGCGAGTCCACCACTTCCAGGCACACCCTGTTGAGAAACGATTCTGGGTCAGGATGGAGACAGCAATGCGCGATCTTCGCCTTGTCCAAGCGAGAGACGCGATTCATTGCCTGTTGGAGTCAACGCTCAAGAGTTGCCATCTGGGCCGTGCCGAAAGTGATCGAAAGTTCGTCTACGTAAAGCGTAGCGAGAACATCTTCCGGCAGCACCGATTTGATGCCATTAATTCTCATGGCAAAGAGTGTGACACTGAGGACACTTTCCTGCGAGACACCCTCTTCCTGCTCCATTGGGCCGGAGAGGGCTCCCCCCACCCGTACGCGGAATCGACGATCTCGCAAAAATTCAGAGAAATGATTCCGCCGCGGAAGTGGGGTTCTAGAGTGCGGTCCCATTCTCCTGGAGAACGGGAGGAGGATCCTGCGACAACTTGCCCCGAATCCTTTTGACTCGCCTCCACACCTCTGCTAAAGGGGTCTTCTCGTTAAATGAAGACACGTATGCCCGCCAAGAAGAGCGGTGGGTGTGCTTCGAAATATACCCGAAACTAGCCATAGCTCGACGAAATTCACCAACTGTGAAATCGTTCGGGCGGCGCTTATAGCGCATGTAGTCATAAAACTTCTGTTTTAAGGGCCGTCTCACAATCGGCTGACCACCATGGGAGTGGCCGGCGTGCAAAACGGCTAGAGTTTCTAGAAAAAGTAAATAGGCCCACGGCGATGAAGTTGCGGAGAAGAACTCAACGGCCTCATCTACCGACCTAAATTCCTCGACTGAGACAAAGAAATTAGTCATTTTCTCAAATGCGGAAAACCGTGGCCTCGCTCTTCGGCGTCATCGGCCCAGGAAATGATATTTGAAGGATAAGTGATCACTACCATGGAGGTAATCGACCACCCCAACCCCAAATTAGCCTGTGCATCCGGAGAGCACTAAGATAGAACGAGACACAAAAATGAAGCGGTTCTCTGGCAGTGTTATGTAAAGTCATCCACATTTATTACACCTATCTCCAGCTCATCGATCAGGTCGGCAAGGATTTGACCTGGGATTAATCGAGTAGTCTCCCCAGAGGAGGGGTCCCGTTCAGATCTCCGAGCAAGAGAAAGGGACTCGGCAACCTTGTCACGACGCTGCGGAAACCCCAGCGTCGAAGTCGACTAACGGTGGAATATTCGCGGACATAACAATATACATCATATCCAGGTGCAGTTGCACAGCTACTGCCTGAAAGGAGGCATCTAAAGCGAAGGGAAGAAGGGAGACATCATGGTGGTTGTTAATCGCGTATTCTCCTGCCCGGCCCTCATACCGTGGCTGTGAGGTCGCAAAATACTTATACCTCGGGAGGGTTGACAGGGAGCACGCGCCCAGCATGGTTTCCTGCGAAAAGATAGCTAAAGTGGAACGGGTGGAGACGAGCCTCGGAAAATTCCATTGAAGGAATATTCCCTCCAGTCCTAGCTCGGAGGAGATACGGGGGCCCTCTTCGAAGAGAAGACTTACGGGAATGGCTGTACGTTTACCGGAGGCAGAATTACGGCCGTTGTTGGCCGGACAATCCGCTAAAGGCGCTGTCGCCTTCGAGGACTTATCGAGAGAGGTTGGGCTTGCCATACGATTCCTTTCCTCCCTCCGCCTCGAAACTATGTAGGGGTCCCTCTTTTGTAGGATCCAACGTCTCCGAACCACCCAGCCTACCACTGGGTGTGGGCGAATAAGCATCCTACTTTCGGTGGAGGTCCCTGGCCGTTTTGCCTTGCAAGTGACTGTCACGCTGGGGGAAGGAATGGGAGCGCTGGTTTTAGCCGGTGCTGAGTGTGAACCCTTTTTGTGGCCAGCTTTACCAAGGGAGCACTCAGGGTGGGTAGAACGCGCAGAAGGGTTCCGAATGAGCGCGGAAACGACCGTGCTCTTAGGCCTGGACGTCTCAGGCAGCGCCGAGTGCGCTATGACCAAGTCCTTAGCTTCGCGAAATAAGAGCCGATCCTGAGCTCAAACGGCCAGGATTTCTTTCTCAATGAGATACGCACCACATTCCTTCGAAGAAGTGGGGTGGAGCTCTCCGCAATTGACACACTTGGCCACACACAATTTTGACTTATCCTTTTCAGGCTTGGAGCAACTTACACAGACATGGGTTACCCCGACTTTTCGCGTATACAGAAGCTATTAGTATTGCCGAAGCGGTGACAATAGTAGCACCTTCGCGGCAGTGTCACGAATGCCTTCACGCGATAGTGATACCAACCGGCACCCACCGACTCGGTCTAACGTGACGAAGTAAGTAGTGGCGGGTCTCTTGGCCCCTCCCTGTTTTCTCATCACACGTTCGTCCTTGACCGCCCCATGGTCGGTCATCTCTAAGGTGATGTCATCTATAGAGTAGTCCACGAGTTCCTTCGCATAACCTACTCCTTTCGCGAAGTTCATGGTAGAGCGCGGCGTCACATTCACAGGCGTGCCATCTAGTGTCCGAAGGGTACTAATCAGGGCCACCTCGGAATGATTCGCCGCATTCACCAGATGTTCTCGTCCGAGAAGCAGGTCACCTTCGGCCCTCTACCAATTATATTATCTAGAGCTCTCCTCTGATGGATCATGGTGCCCTTAGCCAATACGCTGCCATCAGTGGAGCGATTAACAAGGAAGCGTTTGAAGCCAGCGGGCTCGAAAAACCCAGATAGCTTCTGAAGGAGTGGCCCCGACGTAAGTTAGGCTCCTCTCTGCGAAGTTCTGGTCTTCTTCTGAAACTCTCCACCCGGGATAGCAACGATGCCGGTCGTGCCGACCTTGTCTTGGTCACTTACAGAAATGACAGCAAACCCGTTCGTCCCTTGGCTCCAGCGGAGGGGAAGGAACCGCGAGTCTTTGTCCTTTTCTTGTTCCTTTTATTTTTTGGAGAGGAGGGCGGAGAATGAACTGCTTCTCTCCTCGGCAGGCAGAAGCCCTAAGGCCAGGTGGGCCGGCCTTATCAACATCCTTCTCTGAAATAGAGAAGGTCTTGCCTATTATAGGAGCAACAGCCGGGGGAAGAGATCCCTCTTCTCCTTGTGAGTCCTCGGGACCTGAGCCGTCTGAGGATAAGTTTGCATAGGGGCCGACAAGGGTTCGACCCCATGGAAGATCCTACCGTCTGGGTCTGGGTCACCTCAGGGACCATGCGCATCTCAGGGGGGTTGTCCATGGGGTCATCTCCCCTCGAGACATCACAGATCCCATTCGAGGTACCTTTTTTACCTAATTCTTGCGAACCGGCATCCGTCGACGAAGAGAGCGGGGCACGTGCAGTGACCCCCTGTAGGCTCTTATCACACGAGTGCAGGTAGTTAGGAGGCAAGGGCCGACGGCCGTTCAATCCCTTGCACCCCCGAAGGGGCTGGCCTTATCGACTCGCTCCAACCTGGACCGGTCAATTTTCAGCCACCTTAGTGCTTTATAGGGCCTGCCGCTGGAAAGAGAGAGGCACCCAAGGGTGATCCCAGAGATAGGGTAAGGGGGAGTCCCCTACACGCGTAGGAAAATGAGAGGAGTAAGCCTCTTCTCTCGTAGAAGAAATTTGGAGGGTCCCCTGAGAAAGCACATGGGGGGGGGGGACTACCATTTTTTCGGGGGAGCTGCCCGAGGGCGGCTCCGACGATTATTCTTTTCAATTCATCATTGGGCATCGTGATCCCTTTTTTTAGTACAGGTGGCAAATGCTAATCTCCCCACGCAGTGGTTGGATGAGAATTTTTTTATTAGAGCTCATCTGGTGACTGCCTACATGGGCATTAGTCACCGTATTAAAACTGGCTTAGTTCTAGGCTACTTTAAAATAAAATTAAACGAAGAAAAAAAAACACCCTAAATGGGGGGAAAGGAAAAAAACAAAAACAAATGCAAAAAACAAAACAAAAAACAAACCCTGCTTAAATAATAGGGAAAAGGCCGGCCTCCCCCCAAAAGTCAATAAGTCCACCAGTTGATGTGCACGCATTCATCCCGAGTACAAGGGACAGGCGGTAGCGACCCCGCCCATCCCGGTACCGGGACAGGTGTCGTGCGTGAAGATCACCCAGACTGGGACATTCGACAAGAATGTGCCGAATAGTCTGGGGGACGACGCAGTCGTTGCAATAGGGCGCAGGCGAGCGCTCCATTAAATAGCGATGCGTCACACGAGTGTGCCCGATTCGAAGACGACAGAAAGCAACCTGAAGCCGCCGCGGCATTGGGGGATAGGTCCATGGGAACAGTCGCGGCGCAATGGCACGAAACTTTAAGTTCCCTTCGACCGTCTCCCATATTCTTTGCCAAGCAGTCCGAAGAGCTGCCCGTATTCCTGCCATGTAGTCAGTGTGAGGAAGAGCGAAACGCTGGTCCGGTCGCAGAGTCCTCGCGGACTCTTTGGCGCCCTCATCGGCGCGCTCATTCCTCGCAATTCCTACATGTCCAGGAATCCAGCAGAAGATAATCTCGACATCTGCCCGGCACGCCAAAACCGTGGCGTCACGGATTTCGTGAACCAGGGGATGCGGAGATTCCAATGCCCCGAGAGCACTCAGGGCGCTTTGTGAGTCGCTATAGATCACAATCCGGTCTCCGAACCGGGCACGTCGCGTAATCTCCCGTACCGAGTGGTGTATTGCCACCAGCTCGGCCGTGAAGACAGACGCAGCGCCTGGTAGAGCCCCGCTGACTTCAAACAGAGGGGATACGGCGTGGAAGCCGACCCCCTTTTGGGACTTGGAGCCATCCCTATACACTGGCACGGTTCCAGCGTGACACGATGTGTGCTCCAAAAAGGTCGAACGCAATACTCCCGGCGCCGTACAAGCTTTGGGAGCAGAGGCGTGGCGACAAATAGCCAAATGTGGTACCCTTCAGGGTGGCGTCCTGGGCAAAACCAGGGGCGCCACCGGCCCGAGAGCTATATCTACCTCTCGAAGGAGTTTCCTGGCCCTAAACCCAAAGGGCCTAGGGTATGACTGGCGTCTCTCGGCGGCATAGGCACCATCGAGATCAACTGCGGATGCAGTGAGAGCTGTTGGCGACTCATGGAGCAGCCGGGCTCACGCGTACAGGCGAGTGATGCACTGCACGCAGCGCAGAGCGAGTGTCATCTCCCCAGCATCGACCAACAGGCTCTCAATGGGGGAAGTGCAGAAGGCACCGGTCGCAAGGCGAAGGCCGGTGTGGTGGATCAAATCCACCTTCCGCAATAAACGCTCGGCTGCGGATGCATAAAACTCGCATCTGTAGTCGAGCTTCGAGCGAACAAAGGATCGATAAAAAAGTAAGGCGGTAGCCCTATCAGCGCCCTAAGCGCTGAACGTCACGGAACGGAGAATGTCCATGGCGCGGGTACAAGAGACCCTAAGGCTGTGAATATGAGCCTCCCAGGTGAGGCGTCGGTCGAATACAAGACCAAGGAAACGGTGCGACTCAACCACATCCAGGCGCAGCCCATTAAGAAACAAATCCGGGTCGGGGTGAAGCCGTGGATGGCAGAAGAAGTGCACCACCTTAGTTTTGGCCAAAGAAAACCGAAACCTGTGCGCTTCGGCATAGCGAGAGACGCGGTTCAATGCCTGTTGGAGTCGACGCTCCAGAGTTGGCATCTTGGTCCCGCCAAAAGAGATCGAAAGGTGATCCACGTAGAGCGTAGCGAGAACATCTTTCGGCAGCACCGAGTTGATGCCGTTGATGCTCAGGGCAAAGAGTGTGACACTGAGGACACTTCCCTGCGGGACACCGGTTGGATGACAAATAGATGGTCGGCATCTACCCTGTGAAATTAGATGGCGACCAGATAAAGTTATAGTATAGATTGTATGCAAAGTGAGGAAGTAAGGTAAGAGGACGGGGTGTCAGAAAGAAAAAGATTCTAAGATGGATCCAGACGGGGTGCTGAGTCCCGTCAGCACGGCGGCCATGAATGCAAATCGCCACGCCCCTTACGGGGTACAGCACTGGGAGTATTGCATTCGGCCTCTTTGGAGCACACTTCGTGTCACGCTCGAACTGTCCCAGTGTATACGGATGGCTCAAAATCCCAAGCTGGGATCAGTTTCCACGCCGTTTCCCGTCTCTCTGAAGTCAGTGGGGCTCTGCCAGGCGCTGCGTCTTCGCGGCAGAGCTAGTTGTAATACATCGCTCGGTATGGCAGATAATGCGAGGTGCCCGGTTCGGAAACCAGATTGTGATCTATAGTTATTCAATAAGCGCCCTGATTCCTCTCGGGGCATTGGAATATCCGCATCTCCTGGTTCGCGATATCCGTGACACCACATATTTAGAGAGCCGGGCCGATGTCGAGATTATCTTCTGTTAGGTTCCTGGACATGTAGGAATTGCGGGGAATGAGCGCGCCGATTAGGGCGCCAAAGAAACTACGAGGAGTGGGCGAGCAAACTAGCGTTTCGCTCTTTCTCACACCGACTACATGGCAGGAATGCGGGCTGTCCTTCGGGCGGCTTGGCAAAGAGGATGGCAGACGGTCGAGGGGAAGATAAATTTCCGTGCCATTGCGCTGCGACGGTTCCCATTGACCTACCCTCCAATGCGGCGACGGCTATAGGTTGCTTTCTTTCGTCTCCGAATTGGACCCACTCGCGGGACGCACCGCCATTCGATGGAGCGCTCGCCTGCTTCTTATTGCGACGACTGCGTTGTCCCCGAGTCTGTTCGGCACATTCTTGTTGAATGTCCCATTCTGGGTAATCTTAATGTACCTTACCTATCGGGACGAGCAGGGTCGCTACCGCTTGTCCCTTGTGCTCGGGAATGGTTCATGCATTCAGACCTGCCGTCTACACGACTTTTTGGAGGATGACTGTCCTCCTCCACTCTATTTGACTGTTTGTTGTGCATCGCATGATCCTGTGCGGGGGTCAGGCCAACCTGCCCCCGACGTCGGAACTCGCTTCCTTGTTATCTTTTTCCTCTGTTTTCTTTTTGTTTTGTTTTTAGCCTATGATCTTTTTTGTTATTTACCCGTTATTTGTTTTTTTTTTACTATAGACTATCGTAGGCTGTAGTGAGTACGGCGACTCATGCCCAAGTATGAAGTCGCGAGTTGGGCTCCGAAAATTAAAAACAAAACGAAAAAATGTTCTACTGGACGAAATGTGCTTCAAAGTTGTGATGAATATATTTAAAATTTCAAAATGAGTACAAACATAAAGTGTGAATAAGATGAATCTTTCTTTTTAATTTCTTGTTGTTTCACATTCACCGTAGTTACTACTATTTCTTCCGAGACAATACCATTTGCACTCAGATTTCATTCTTCCACACACATTCTGGTTAAATTCTGCGAATATTTGTGGATAAATCAATTCCATAAGAGTCCCTGAATCAATCATCACAACACCTCTTACTCCATTTCTATAACCCATTCCATAAGGTTTGTCAATCCCAATTTATCGTTCCTACTCTTACAAGCTTTCCGTAACTTCTCAACCTGCCCTACTTGTGCCACTTGGCGGAAATTCCCTTTGCTAGATAAACAACCTTGAGTTAAACGGAGGTGTTGATTTATACCATCGCTCATTCAAACATTCCTGCATCGCATATGAGGTCGTGCACATGACACCGCCTTGTCATTTACAGTAGCGAAAGCAATCGCTTCTGAACTCAAATCGAGTCTCTTTTCGCCACTCGGAAACGTTTCATTTACGACTTCTTGCTTTGTATTCGATTATAATTTGATAATTATATTATCCAACTCTAAAACTATGCATTTTCCAAACAAATTAATAGATATTTGGACCTGTAAAAAACTGAATTAGCGTTGAAATTTACACACAAAAATAATAGAAGGTTAACGACCTTAGGAGATCCCTCAGTGTGGCTTCAACATCTTTAAATTTCATTTTCCAAACAAAGCAGCAGACATTCATTCTCCAACAATTTCTCTTAATAGGCTGTGGTCTGGAACGCAAAGAACAACAAACATTACCATATTTCTTACATTGAATAGTTTCTTCCTTCCACGATCTCCCTTTTATTACAATTCCTGTTCATGTCCTTAAATTCACATTCGCTTCTTCATAAGTCTCTTCCCCCGCCCTGCGAAACGCCATCATTCTCTTTCATATAGTGCATTCTTTAACTTTGTTTTGTCACACATTCCATCTAACTAAGTCTATCAATTTAATACTCTAGCTCTCTCTTTCAGTTCCATTCTGATCTTTAACCTGTACGCAGCATTTAGAGCCCACTGTTTACTCAAATTTTATTTTTATGGGGTATTTTTTAGGTATTATTTCTTTACTTTGAAAATCAGATATTGAGAATATCATAAAAGGAAGTTAATCCCCCAAATCATATTGATTTTATTTTATTTTGTCTAATTTAATTCTTTACTGTTAATATACAGTATTTTGTTTGTAATTATATATATCTTTTAACTTTTTAAAATTTATATTTAAGTACCTCTGTGACCCCGTGAATATAGTTAAATTTCTAATTTGGCCCGTTGGGAAAAAAGGTTGTTCAATCCTGGTCTAGAATTTAGCTCTGAAGAATTGAGTTCTAGAGATGTTGAATCCTCACTAAGGGATCTTCCAAGTTTGTTAACTTTCTATTATTTCTGTATTTAAATTTCAACGCTAATTCAGTTTTTTTTACATGTGTAAATGTGTATTTATTTGTTTGGAAAATTAATAGTCTTAGAGTTAATGTTCCATCACTTGGGTCTACAGTAACAAGTACCATGTGAAAAGCGTAAAAATCATTCATGCATAGACCTTCAAACATGATGCCGAGTTCTTTTCACATGATTGACGTCACACTCGGCAAATTGAGAGTCCCTGAATTTGCCAAAAGCGCCCCAGCAAACGGTCCCTGTGGGACTTTCAGCTTAGATTCGTAAAATTGCGATTTCTTATGGCGTAGAAAATACAAACCTATTTAAGACGATTTGGCACTACATTTTGGAGTGCAAGCGTTAAACTAATAGTTACACCTAAAATTGAAAACGTTATTTTGAAATAAATGTTATAAAGTGAGTCATGTGACCATGCAAAGATATCTAAATGATATCTCCTTTCCAACCTTACCAAAAAGAAGAGAATCGAAAGAGTAAAGCGGCTCCTCTTAAGTCTCCTTGATGGCTTGAAGCCTCCAGTTATGTGAACGGATGGGAAGTTGCTCACTTTTCAAGTGACCCGCAACAAAGACACGAAATGATTCTGTTTGGGTACACAATAAAATGAGATTGCGGTTGAACAGCGGATATCTTTCAAGACACAGAAGACGGCTTCAATGATCGTGTGGGTGGGAGAAACATCAACGGGCCAAAAAACACCTCTCATTTTTATTGCAAGGGAAGGGAAGGAGGCGGGTATTTGGAGATGTTGAAGGAGAAAGTCAAGACTGGCGCGCCAGGCAAATTTTAGCGATTTGATCAAAAGAACTTTGACCTCCCAGTTCGCGTGCCATTTGAGCTTAGGTCATACATATATACCTAGACTTCATCGCGTCGATGCAAAAGGCGGTCACATTGAATATTATTTAAATCATTTTGTAGCATATAAATTTTTATAATCATGTATCATTGTCTTAATAAAATAATTAAAAAATATCAGTCTACACTTCATGTTTCCGCACTGTATAAGAAAAGAATCTGTATGCTATCCCAGTGTTAAATCCTTTGTTTACCATTTTGAAATCATTATTTCTTAGGACCGATCAGTTATCTAGCTCAAATAGTTAATCATAATTTATATTAGTAAACCCATTTAGTATTTTAAGGACTTCGATAAGTTGGCCTCGTTGATACCGATCTTCAAGTGAAATTAAATTGAGATGCCTCCGTCTGTCTATGTACTATCTATTTCTAAGTTCAGGAATTATATTTTTCCCTTGATGCGACGTTGGAATACTGCAAAGTGCTTTCACAAATATGGAGACCGGAATGCACAACATCCCAAACACAATATCTTGGGCTATATAGCATAGAGAACTAGTGGCTTTTGGCGAAGCTATAGTGCATTGTTTTGGAAATGAAAATCACTCAAGATTAAGACAGTTACAATTATATTATTTTTCATTTTAACTGTGTTTAAAATATGACCATCGAATATTGTAATATCTTCGGAATTGATGATCAGCTTATTCAGGTTGAATTTTTCTGCCATCTTTCCAAACATATGACTACTCTTTTCGAGTCTTTTTTAAAGTTTTCACAGTCACTATGTTATTAATACTAAGCCCTAGTACCTAATTTACTGACGTCGGCAAATGTCGAAATCTTACATAATAGATTTATGTCAGGGTCGAATAGATACGGTATGCATATTAAAAAAAGCAAATGTTTAATAAGGATAACAGATCACTGAGATACACCACACCGCCTATTGCCCGAAGCCAATGAAGTATTTTTTCAATTGACTCTTTGCCTACTATTTTTCATCGAATCTTCAACTCGTTTTAGTATGCTGCCCCCTATTCCGTGCTCTTTTACCTTTAATAAGAATCTTTTATATTGAACGATGTCAAAATATTTGGGGAAAATCGAGATAAACTATAGCTAGAGCTTTATCTTAGTCAAAGTGCTTTCGCAAATATGGAGACCGGAATGCACAACATCCCAAAACCGTTGATTTAAAGACAATATCTTGGGCTATGTAGCTTAGAGAACTCGTGGCCTTTGGCGAAGCTATAGGGAATCGAAAGCCGTACTACGAGTACTTTATTAAGCTATTTACCTACAAAGGCTCAACGATCCTCTTTCTACCAATGGGATCCGAGAGCTTACCAACGAGCAAAGTAGGCGATCAATCAGCCTTTATGCCTTTCTTGAAAATTACTTTTCCATTTGCCTATTTGGACCCCTGAGTAACTATTATATATGTAATGGATAATTTTAAAATTGTACAAAGGGGTTTTAACAGTTCGCTTTCAAGTCTTTAAGGTGGATTAGCTAGATTTTATCGTGACCCGCCGCTGTTGAAATTTTTACTTAGTTAATATAAATTTAATTTCATTTTCGGTTATATCAATATTTGAAAGTGTAGCTTTTTCCTAAAAACTGATCTCGCATATAGCATAATTAAGTTATTGGTATTCTCGACGATGACAACGTCTGCAATATGTATATTTATTTTTTTAACCATGCGGGCCGGATCGTTATTAAAGGTACCCTTGACACTCAGGAGGAACCCGATGCACTTACTAATTCGCTTACGATTATTTACACTTTATAAAATTGTTTTAGCTCATGTTTTGACAATGGCGCAAGTGCATTTGCCTGGTTATTTTTTGCCTCTTCTTAATTCGCATTTGAAAAAGCGACGATAATAAGGGTATTGGTTCCAATTCTCCTCTCAATAATGACGGAACCTTATTCGCTGCGAAGACTTGACGTGTTTACGTGAAGTTTTCCGTAAAGACTAATTTTCTCACAAATTCTTCATTCTTACTCGAAGTAAGGATTCGAGAGCCGAGTCAGCTTATTTTTTAAGAGATTGATAAAACTTTTTTCATCGATTCACTTATACTGACATGAGCGCTTAAACTCCGTACATCGTTCCCCGCCGGCGGGCACCGTACAATCGTTGACCTGGACTGCATCATCACCCTCGTTCCAACTATGCCAGTCGACTGTGATATGGCATAATTGGGGAAATTGACGGAGGCTGGTTTGAGGAGTAGCCCACAGCAGAATCAATTTCAGAGGCTCCCCGGGAAAAGGGACGGACTGCGAACTCCGTTTATTTAGCTTCTAGCTTTATCGATGGTGGCTTACCGCCCAAGATCATAGAGGGTATCTATGCTATGGAAGATGCAGTCGCGAATTTAAAAACTCCCAAGGGGGTGGCACCCCCAGGTGAAGGAAGTTGATTCGGCCTTCACCCATTATCAAGTCCGCCATAAGTCATCCCTTGGGAGGATACCTTCCCAGGTCCATCCCTTCATCATTCATCCCCCATCAATTGCAGTACTGGTTCGCGGGAGCACGGGGCTGCACTATTGCGGGGGACACCCCTTTTTTGAATTTTCATCTCGACTACCTAAGCACTTAACACATCACTCACATTAAACTTTTAATTCACAAAACATAATTCAAGAAAGAAGTGGACCAACTTGGATCAAGGACACCCCTCCCCTTCAAGAGAGATGGGTAGCACGAAGAGAGTCCCCCTCAGGGGGCTCCCTGGACAAGCAGTTCCGTTTAAGAGCGAAATATTCCAGACCCTCTTTGCCGAACTAAGAGTCGCCTTGATTCGGTTAATAGAAGTCGGCAATGGATACATCGCACTTTGCTCAGAGCTAAAAGACGTAGACGAACTCCTCTCAACTAAGGGAACAATAGCGGCAAACCAAAGTATTATCTCCCGTAAGATCGACAGCTGGATTGGGGAACGACCGACAGGAGAAATAAAAGAAGAAATTGAGAAAAAACATACATGGGTCAAAATTAGAGAACCCCTGAAGTTAAAAACCATACCCATGTGTTCAAGATCTCACTCGAAACCACGGACATGGCTATCAAAGCTAATACAGAGGGACTTCTTGCTTTTAATATGAGAATCCCACCTGAAAACAGAGAACAGGAGAAATTTCATAATATCCAAGTGTGCTTCTCCTGCTGCAAATTAGAGACACATACCAGCTTGAACTGCCCCGAAAAGGATAAGAAGACGTGTTCGGAGCGCGGCCAAGAGGGACATTGGCTTAAAGACTGTGATTCAACCGACAAAAAATGCCTAAACTGTGGCGGCGAACACAGAACCATGGCCCTTAACTGCCTAAAGAGAAAAGAGATAATAAGAAGAAAAGAAGAGAATGCGCGAACCCGAAGAAACCAGATCTACGCGGCCGCAGCTTCAAAAATACACCTCAAATTATGAGTCCCACGACAGACCTGATCATGCATAATTCACGCTCACATCACGAACATGGGGACACCAGGTTGCTACTAGCAGGAGCTTAACTCAATGTTCCAAGCTAACCATTTGCCGATAGTCGAAGTGCCCCAAATCTCAGACTCGGCAAAGTTTTGAATCCCAACCCCAACCCAAACCCTCAACCCCAGAAAATCAAGACAAGCAGGTAACATCTTTGAAAGAAACAGAAGAAAGCCAAGAGGAAGAGATCAGTACTAATAACTCGCAATCTGATTCAGAAGAGGAAAGCGAACCAGTCCACAACACCAGATCGCAAAGGGCCTCTAAAAGCAGGTTAAAAAAACCCAGCCCCATCAAGAGAAAAAAAAAAGAATAAACACATCGAACCAATCAAGGAAGAAAACCCTAACCATCCACCGCCGAAGACAGTCCCTAAAAGGGACCCCGGACTACAAAGAAGATAAAATAACACTTTACAATGCATAGAGACAACCTAAGGATCTTATGCATTAACACCGATGGATGGGTAACAAAAAGAGTGCAGTAAGGAAACATTTTTAGAACAATCGATGCCGATATAATCCTAATTTCAGAACACAGTGTGAAACCATCAAAATATGGAAATACGAAGTGTTGACAGTAAACCACTCACAAGAACGTTACGACGGAGCAGCCATTGCGGTAAAAGAGGGAATCAAGTACAAGCAACTCAGGAACCTAGAAGAGTCTTACCTCGCAATTGAGGTAGACATGAGCCTGGGGAAAATAATCACCACTACGGGATATCAACCCCCGAGGCGCGACTATTTACTTAACCTTACTATCACAAGTATATTCGGGCGAACGGTCCCCACCATTCTAATGGGGGGGTCTGAATGCACGATGTACAGAATCCGAGTATACTCGCTCAAATGGAATAGGTAGATGCTTGGACCCCGCTTGGATAGGAATATCGTCCAGACACTTGGTCCCAACTTTCCAACTTACATCACGGAAAGAACAGCCACCAAGCCTGACATCTGCTTGGCCAATTTCGTCCTTCCTTCAATTATCTCATGACCTCTGAGGTAATTCCTTATAACGACCATATAGAGATTAACCTACCATTTAATGTCAACCCTATATTAATTATAGCCCGCGCAAGGAAGAACTACAACAGGGTGAATTGGGATAAATACGAGCGTTTGCTCAGAAACTACATCCCGGCAAACTTGGAAGAAGCAACGCTCGAATAGATTGACGAGGAGATGGAAAGGCTGGAGGACCAATTAATAGAGGCAGAGAGACAGTCCGTGCCCCAAACCGCGTACTGAGTAAATTCTGCGTACCATTGGACCGCTCACACGAAAGGTTTACACCGTGAACTGAAAGAATTATATCAAAGAAGCATCACTACGAGAACATGACGTGAAATAATGTACCGTACAAGAAAAATCAAAGAAGAACTTAAGATACTGATCTACGAACAACGAGGTGGAACGAGGCTATCGAGGCACTAGATAGCGAAGTAACTCCAAAGGAAATCTGAGCTAAGATCCAAAGGCTCAAAGGAATTCCTCAGAAAGAAAAAAGGGAGTTCGAAGATGCCAACGGTGAACTAAAAGTGGAAGACAACGAAATGGAGGGGATTCTCAGAGAACACTTGAAACAGATCTTTAGAATCAGTGAAGAAGAAAATGAAGACTTTGATATTGATTTTGAAAATCAAATAATAGACGAGCTAAATGATATCATAGGTAGGACTCATCAGAACCACCAGGTGATAAGGGGAGAAGAAGATGGAGTGAATAAAGTGAAGCACTTTACTCTTTTAAACAAAGGGCACCAGGTCGATTGGGGCTTACGAAATTCAACTTCGTCAAAGCGCCGAGATGCTTCCGGGAAGGAATGCTAAGCATCTTCAATGCCTGTTTAAATGTAGGCTTCTTTCCTGACACTTACAAAACGACTAAGATGATCTTTGTAGCCAAACCTGGAAAATCCCCGACGAGAAAGGAGAGCTATCGCCCAATATCCCTTCTGGAAATTGGGATGGGAGGGAAACTCTTCTAGAAAATCCTAAACAGAAGACTCGTCGATCACTTGGAAGAAGACTCGCTATATAACAACAACTAGCAGTATGGCTTCAGGAAAAGGAAAAGCACCGCGATGGCAATAGTGTCATCACGAAGAATTGCTCAAGCGAAAAACGATCGGAGCTATATCGACATCGTATCCAAGGCATTTGATAAAGTCTGAATAAGGGCGATGCAGTATAAAATCCTGCAACTGGGAAAATCGTCTACGACACTATCTCAAGGAAATATCAGCATATATCAATATAGGTAACACGGAAGGGTCCCCCTTCCTTTCCGCTTCGAGCAGGATTACCCCAAGGCGAGTGCCTCTCTCCGATCCTGTACTCGATATATACAGCCGACATCACCGAGCCCGTCAACCCCTGGAATCTAAACATTCGATTCACCGACGATATAAGTCAAATCTCCGTTGCCGGATATCGCAATGCGCCCATGCAAACTCGCATGATTGCCGGAGAAATTAGAAACGTTAATGAATACGAGAACAGATGGAAGATACGAACCAACCGGGAAAAGTTTAAGATTGTCCCGCTGGGAAGCAGAACTTCAGCAGATGTGAGAGTGGGGGATGCACGATATCCCTATATGAATGAGTGCAATGTACTCGGAATGAAAATCACTTCTACCGGGTACAGGAACCACGTCTCAGATCGGGTACAGAGAGCGAAGTCGGCAGTCAGAACCCTTTACACTTTTAGAAACCTGAGCATGAAAAATAAAAGGAAAATATACATGGCACTAGTAAGATCAACTCTAATATACTCTTCAGCAACTCTATTCAGTGTCTCAAATACGGACGAATAGAGTTGCAAAGAATACAGAAGAAATGCGTGTATATCATCACAAACATACGCAGAAGGAAAAGGAAAATAGTAGAAGACCTACATAGAGCGGTAGAGATCACTCAGCTCAACTCTCTACTAAAAGCAAGACCAGAAGCCATGAAAGAAAAAATACCACCGAAGTGATCAGAGCACTACTAGAAGAAAATCAACGGAATCCATGCCATGCAAGATTCCCAAGCAGCGCCAACAAGATTGGAAACGAAGTTCTCCCGCTTTATGCATAGGAATACGAAACCAATCTCGACCAAAATGTCAACCGGCAATGAAAATAACTTACCGAATTAGACTAAAAACCCGAACAAGATAATTTCAACCCAAGGAGACTACGTACATAAATAAACAAGAGGAAACAAGAAGAAGTAAAATGACAAGAAGAGTACGTAAGTACGAAGAATACAACAAATAAACATAAGAAACGATAACATAAACAACCACATCAAACACAATCACATCAACACAAAGCAGTACGATGAAAACAAAACTAACAAGTTACTCAAAAGATATAGAAACATAAGAAAAACACTTTGACAACAATAAACAAACACTAAACCAAGAATACGTCAATAAGAAAAGAGAATACAAATAAACGAATTCAAAGGCTTGAATGCCAAACTTACGAGTATATATATATATATATATATATATATATATATATATATATATTTGCATGTAAATATATGAAATTACATTAAAACAACGAAGAAAACGAAGTTCCCTGATCCCCAGGCAACTTTGCAATTTTTGCAACTCTTATACTTCCTTTCACCACTATTCCAAACCTCACTATTCTTGTACACCACTATCTCTCACACTTACATACTCACCACTTCCCCACAATCAATCAATCCTCTCAATAATGGCTGCTCATTTCTGGCCAAACTTCTTCGTTCTGATCGATGCTCTTTTAGTTCCGAACTGGTTTCGCGATACACCCAGGAGTAGGATGGGATGTGGGGTAGTGGAGAGACAAGTGACTACTTTTGAGTGCCTCTACACTCTTTCTACAAACATGTTTTTGTAGGTTTAGACTAACTCCTTCCAGTCTAGGCATTTATTAAACTTGACACGAGGGATAATAATTGTGTGTCGAATTTATATGCACGTGTGAGCCTTTAAATGTGAAGTTGACATGGACATTTAAGCGTAGTTTGCACTCGCGTGCGTAACAGTGTTGAGTAGAAGTACGGTTCAATCCGCGTCTATCCCGAAACAATGAAACTGAAAAATGGCATCAGCGCGAAAGAGCTTTGACCTTTAAAATCAAAACTTCCCACTTCCTTCTTCACCTACCTCCCATTCTTACCTGGAATGGAAGGGATTTTTTTTTTATTATTATCACTACCTCTGTATAGCGCTTGATTGGCAAATAGAAAATGATTATGAGCTATAAAGTAAAAGGTTAAAAGTGAATTTCGTTTAATACCCCCAAAATTGTGTTTTATCCACATCGTTATCGATTCCTGCATTTACGTTTCATAAAATCCTTTGACTCTTTTGTTCCATTTACTCGCTCTCTTTCGCGCTTATTATCTTAGCTTCATCTCCCCTGTCCTCTCCCCACTCCCGAGCTACTCCAGGTACCTTTTCGCTCATATCTCTGTCTCTCTTTTGCAGGTCTAGTGAGGGGTCGCGACGGAGGCAGAAATGGAGCCGGCTATATGAATCTCCCTTCACCCAACGTGCAATCAGACGTGAGTATCGGCTCTTTTTCGTGTCTCTTTAACCCTGAAGTAAATTTCACTCTCTGGAAGTTATCAAATAAGTATTAAAATTCTTGCAAATCATTTGACATAGTTACATATGTGGGGAGAATCTTGGCTAACTAAACGATGCGCTTTAGTTAATGATATTACATCTGAAATATTACATAATAAATTGCGCTTCACATGTGTGAATCGGATAAATACGTAACTGATTATTTTTTCATCATAAAAAAATAGTACAAGGTAATGTTGGAAACACGAGGAAGATTTCTAGACCAATTTATGACAGGGGCAGCGAGATGGGTTTAATCCGATCCAAGCGAGATGAAACATTTTTGAACTTGAATGAAGCCTTATCATTTTATAAAGATGACCATGAAATCAAAGGCAAAACAAGGCGAAATGAAAAATTAGCCTTCAATTTCTCACAATATTCATCAATCTGATTCTCGAACACGATCCCAAAGACGCTATTTTTTTCCTCGAATTATAGTGCAATAGCAAGGAAGGCGTATCACAGAGAAACTTTGCATGGCCACATCAAGAAAGAAAAGAGTGAAGCTAGAGAAAGTGAAAATGCATGAAAGATACACTTAAGTATAGCCATATATTCCCCTGCAGCATTGGGGCTAGAAGGGCAAACTGGCTGTTGATAGCGGGAGGGTACACAAACCTCGCGAGGTCACTAATGCTACATTGTGTGTCTCAGACGAGCTCCAACTCTAACGTTTATAGGAGGAAGATAATTTCCACAATTAATGACTTATTAGTTTTAAATATCGTCTTGGTCCCCCTTACATCGACCTCGCAGTGGGAAGGGGGCCATGTAGCCTGTTACACTTGGTACCCGGAGGAGTTGCACATCCTCCCAGCCTGAGTGCAAATTAGGGAGGCCCCGTCACTGCGTTGACTCGATAGGCAGTTGCGGTCCCCGCTACCGTTCCTCCTATCCACCACTATTTCTTACACGCCTCCCGCACTGTTAATATTTTCCTCTTTGCTGCCATTGTTTACAAACTTCTCTTTCTTCTCTTCAAAGCATTTGGTTCGATGGAATTAAGCTGCTATATTTTGGTTCGGACACGTGCTAATTAGTAAGAGACAAGGTGCCTAATTCTCTGGGATTAGTACGGGCTTGATCTCTCTCAGCGACATCTAAGGAATATTGGCAGCTACCACAACCATCCGCCTTCCCTAACCTCCCTTCCCTTTTTTAATGGTCAAGAAAAGGGGTGGAATTTCAGAGTGAGCGTTTGGCCCGCGAGACCATTCCGGAACAAAGAGGGAACGAAGAATGGTTTAAGGCCCACTGGATTTATCAAGAGCCGTCTGCCTGGGCTAACCTAGGGTGCACTTGCGGTGAAGTCCGTAGCCCCTCTACATAGGCCTCTGCACCCGCGCCCATACACTCTGACTGCATCATTTAGGACCCTCCCGTTGTCTGCGTCATGGGCATCCGCGGGTTAGCTGGAAACCAGGCTCTTGGTCCCTTTCTCGGGCTTAGAAAATCTTGTATACTTAACCCATCACGAAACCAATGAACACAGTAAATAAAAATAAAACAAGCTACGTATCCCCTCATTCCTCCCCATCCCATTTACTTCCCAATTCGGATAATACAATGAGTATCATAACTACAAGAACCAAAAAGACTTTTCCACGGTTTAGAAATCGTACTAGGGCATTGAATAGAAAATATTTCTAAAAAAGTGTGTGTAAAATGTAAATAGAAGTAAAATGGAACAAAAGAGCCTATTCATAAATCCAAGTTCAAATGATTAATTTTAACCGGCGGTATTTTATAATACAAAACAAATATTGGACCCTATTATGTAAGATTGTCTTGCCATCATTCACACAGATATAGACAAAGGAAACTGTAGGCATCTAGTACAAGAAACAAAAGAAAAGAACAAAATGTATACTTATCAAATCTCACCAGCGCAGAAATGACCGAACTTGGTACGAAGACCACAGGAAGCATTGAAGCCTCTGCAACCAGTCAGTTCATCACGACCAACAAGGACGTTGCCTAAACTGCTCTCATGCCATTTCATAGACCGCTCTTTCCAAAAGTTTTATATGATTAAACCAGAAAACCCTCAAGCTAACCTAATCAAGACCTGTATCATGAAACAAAGAAATGAATTCCAAAGATTATTTCAGCTATCAGCAAAAAATTTCCCATTTCTTAACTCAAGGAGACGGAAACATCTTGGTAGAAGTCAAGACACAAGATAGGGCTGCGAAAATACTAAAACTTACATTGTGCCTTAGCGCACACCGCACATAGATAGAAAGTAATGCGACTCCACACCCTTACTTGAATATGCGTAAGGGGGTAATAATAAAACCAGACTTAGACCATTACACATTGTGAGGGAACGAACCATAAGGTCCACCTTGAGCCCCCCCTTTCAAGCAGAGACAACATAGGCCTAAGCTAGATCTCTAAGCGCAAGGGAAGAGAACTATTCTCGCGTGGGAAAACTTCAAAGTGGCTGGTAACACATGTGTTAGATCAGTAGGCCTATCCCCCGCTGAGAGGCATTTTTCCGACCCTCCCCTGCCTGGAGGCCAGGGTCGACCCGAGAAGAAGCTTCCTCGGTCGTCTTATCTCGTCTAGTCCTAAAGAGACTGGCGCCAATGGTCACTCCCAAGAGACTGCTATGCCTGGAGGCTTTTAGCGAGGAAGCCAGCAGGGTATTTAACCTAAGGTCAACCGTTACTCGTGAGAGAGTACTGCCCGTCCTTTCGCGAAGATACAGCCCCTCGTCTCGAGTCGAACCTCGGAGTTAGGTCTCGACGGCTAGACAGATTGTCGTGAGTTTGGCCACAGTCAATCGGCAAATCGTGAAACGACTTTTTCTTTGGAGAATTGGGCGAACCACTCTTCTCATCCCGTCAAGGAAACTTCGCCCCTCGTCTGAGATTACTCATTACAATTCGAGAGTGTCTCACCCAGCGTGGAAATTACCTTATTCGTGCCCCAGGTTATTCCGGCCCCTCCGTCAAGAGTACAACGCCCCTCGAGCCGCAAGACTAGCTCACCTCGCAAGAATTGCTCCTCTCACCAAAAGTCAAGACGTCAAGGTAAAACCTTTTTACCCCTTTTGTCCTCGCCACCTGATATCCTCCTCCCGACCCTTTAATTGGACTCCCCAGGGTTTACCAACATTTTTCTGTAAAATGCGGGAGGGATTTAAGTTCTGTAAAATGATTTTTTTGCCAAATCTAGGCATCCTGCAAGAAACTTTGAGGGCAGCAAAGATTGTTACCTATTTCAAAGATCTTGGAAATCTCAAGATCCAAGAATTCCGGGCTGGCGACCCGCAACCTCCTGAGAAACATTGAAATAAATACAGACCGTTTAACTTTATCATTATGACCTGAGTAAAAATGAATCTAAGAACCGGCGTTATTGAAAGATTAAAAACAAAAATAAACTTTAATTAAACTAATAATGCTAAATATGGAAAGGTCTACAAAGGCAAAGGGATGGAAGAATAATGTCGCTCCCAATGAAATAATAAATCAAATACTAATCGGTTTAAGAACTCCACTGTTTTACCGTTTTCTAAGTCCTTTTCCGTGCTTTCCCGCCTCTTGAATAAGTTAAATATTTCTGTCATATTCAACTATCAGTCAACTATGTGCAAAACGCTGATTCATAATAATAACAATAGTAGAAGGGGGGTTTATTTTGTCAATTGTTCAGTTTGCCTTAAGCAATACTTTGGGCAAACCGGTAAATCATTAAGTGTACGCTTGGCGCAACATAAATACAATATTAGGATAGAGGATAGCAGTAGTGCTTCCTTGTTCGTTTATCTGAAAACACTCACCATATCAGTTATATTTCGGCTAAATTTATAAACAAATGTGATGAGTTTATTTAAAGAAATATCGTCGAATGCTCATTCATTAATTCCTCGCCTAATTTTAATATATCCCCCGGCCTCTTTAAACTGGACTCTGTTATTAAAAGGCTTATTTATAACTAAATTGTACATTTTAACTCAGCCATTTAATTTATTAATTTAGTTATATTTCTCTCGTTTACTTTTATGTATTCACAGTTAGTTGTGTATGTATTTATCTTAGTGATCTAAATGTCTACATTATGTGCTCACAGTTGGAATTTCCGGAAGTAGACCTTATCTATTTGGTTTTATATTTCATATCCGTTTTTGATAATATTTCTCTATTTTATTCCCTTTCGTTGTATATGGGCGGGTTATTACTCTGCTCTCTATCATATATATACCAGCTTGGTAAAATCTTTCGTTATTCCTTGATAATGAACTGAACAAGTTCGAAAGTACTTGGAATCCGCCTTTCATTTTCCTGTGGGATTTTTGGCATTTATTGCTCTACTCACGCGCTACTTTGTGAGCTTGCCATATTCATATATATATATATATATATATATATATATATATATATATATATATATATATATATATATATATATATATATATATATATATATATATATATATAAAGGGTCTTTCAACAAGGACGCTCGAGCTTTGTCAGGCGATAGTGGCCATGTTGTTAAAGCGACATCTGGCAACCTCACTGTGAAATGTTCAGTAGTACTTGGCAAGTCACGATGAAAGTTTATAGCGTTGAACAGTGTGTGCAAATCATCAAATTTTATTATCATAATCAGTGTCCGTTCGACAAACGTTGCGCGCATTATGTGATTTCTATCCTCACCACAGCGACGAGGCCCATTTTTGGATGAATCGATTTATGAACAAGAAAAAGTGTCGGATTTGGGACGAAAACAATCCACATGAGATACACCAGCACCAATTGAATCCCAACAAAGTCACTGTTTGGTGCGGATTTTCGTCTAATAGAATCATCGGTCCTTATTTTTTTGAGAACGAAGATGGGATTTCCATAACCGTCAACGGCGAGACCTACAGATCGATGATAAGCACTCATTGTGGTCTCAACTGGATTATATGCCTGATATGGATACTGATGACATGTGATTCCAACAGGACGGCGCTACGTGCCACACTGCGCTCGCCACGATAGACATTTTGCACCAGCGATTTCAGGGCAGGGTGATCTCGCGCGGCGGCGACGTCAACTGGCTACCGAAATCATGCGATTTAACGCCATTAGACTACTTTTTGAGGGGGCTACCTTAAATCGCAGGTCTATGAGAATAATCCGCATACAGTTGATGTCCTCAAAGTAAACATAACAAAAACCATCCAGCAAATTCAGCCAGATTTATGCGACAAAGTCATCAAAATTGGGCCTCCCTAATACGTTCCACCAAGCGAAGTCGCGGCGGACATTTGAACGACGTCATATTCCACACTTAATGCCCCGTAAGGGGCGCGGTGATTTGCCATCCTGGCCACCGTGCTGACGGGATCCAGCGCTCCGTCTGGCCCAGCTTAGCTTCTCTTCCTTCCTCCAGATAGCCTGTATTTCTCCCCTACTTCGTCGCTATTCATACAACCTCTCCAACAACTTTCTCTGGTCAGCCTCTAATTTCACAGGGTAGATGCTGACTTTCTTCTCAAGCCAACCGTCACGGTTCGGGGCTGAGGGGGGAGGGGACAACGTTACCTAACCCCTGAGCTCCGGTTCGGGATGTTTTTTTTTTTTTAACAACCTACTTCATCCCCACCCATACCTTCCTCACGTCCCTTTTCCTTTCCTCTTCACAATCTATCTTTTTACGCCGCGTCTAAGGTGTAGCCGCCATGCCGATGGACTGCCAGGCCACCAGGCGGGAGGGGTGGTCCCAAATGGCGGCGCCTGGCTGCGCCAGGCCTGTAGTCACCTCTTGCAGTGCGGGCAACTGCGACAGGTGATGATCGATTGCATCCCGTGAAACAAATAGTCACCATGCCCAATGATGAAAAAACTCAAAATCTCCCCTTAATTCTCCCTGTATCACCAACGGAGCCGCCCTCGGGCAGCTCCACCGAAAAAATGGAGGTCCCCCCTCCCCCTGTGCTTGCGCAGGAGACCCGATATATCTCTCTAACCGGAGAGGAGACTTACTCTTCTCCTTCGCGTACGGGTGTAGGGGACTCCCCCTCACCCCCTTCTCTGGAGGTGTTTTCGGGCACCTCCCTTTTTCCAGCGGCAGTCCCCTCTGTTCTTTACAAGAGGACTGCCAAGAAAGCCAGCAGGCAGCCCTTAGCAAGCCGCTCCACATCGAAGCGGCTCGGTAGGGCAAACCCCCTTAGGGGGAAAGAGTGAAGCCAGGCCCCTTCGGTCGTTTCCCTCAAAAGACCTGTTGGCAAGAATATTGAACCTTGCCGGGGTCAAGGCCTGTGCCTCCTCACACAAGACTAGTGACGATACTGCCAACGGGACCTGCGATGTCTTTGAGGGGGATGGCCAACTGGAGGCTCCCCCTGAGGTAGAAATTGTCCTTGAGGCAACCCAGCCTCAGACGGTAGGACCTTTCAGGAGGGGGGGGGGGAATCCGGGCTCAGTTTCAAGCACCGAACCCGAAACTGCCCCTATGCAAGGTCCTCCTCAAACGGCTAGAGTTTCCGAGGAAGTTCAAGGAGGGGAGGGATCTCTTCCGACCGGTGCCCCCACGACTACCAGGACCTTCTCCATTTCGGAGAAGGACCTGGCTGAGGTCGGTCCATCTGGCCTGGGGGCTCCTTCCGGTAGAGGTGGAGAGTGGGTTCATTCCCCGCCTTCCTCTCCAAAAAAGAAAAAGAAAAAGACTAAAAAGACAAAGAAGACTCGGGGCT
Organism: Ceratothoa steindachneri; assembly: GCA_963969495.1. Classification (NCBI taxonomy): domain Eukaryota; kingdom Metazoa; phylum Arthropoda; class Malacostraca; order Isopoda; family Cymothoidae; genus Ceratothoa; species Ceratothoa steindachneri. The sequence continues at coordinate 216,848,245 of OZ018317.1, forward strand.
TCATTCCAACCGTAGGGGCTACGGGGACAGATGGGTCTGCTGCCACTTTGGCTAGCGACCAAGCCAAGATCGGCACATCCGGCCCCTCTGCCCTCCCCCCAGGGTGCAGAGCCCTTGACTAAGACAAAGACGAAAAGTGCACAGGGCGGAGCCTCGATGACATCCGGGCCCCGCATTCAGAGGTTACCTGGCGTTTTCGAGCTCCCTGGCTTCAAACGCTTCCTCGTTTTTCGCTCCACTGATGGCAGCATGTTGGCAAAGGGCAACATGATCCATCAAAGGAGAGGATTATCTAGTGCAATTGTTAGAGAGCCGGAGGTGACCCGTTTCTCAGACGGGAGCGTTTTGGCGAATGCGGCGAATCCTGCCGAGGCGGCCAAGATTAGTGCTCTTCGGACACTTGATGGCACCCCGGTGAGTGTGACGCCGCACTCTACCATGAACTTTGTGAAAGGAGTAGTTTATGCGAGGGAACTCGTTGACTACTCCATTGAGGACATCACCTAAGAGCTGGCCGACCATGTGGCGGTCAAGGTCGAACGTGGCTGTGCAGCTACACCTGGATAGGAGGTATACTATCATTTCTGCGTACATTCCACCGTCAGCTGACTTCGACGCGGGGGACTTCCGCCGCGTCGTGGCACGATTGCCGAGGCCCTATCCCTTGCGTGGATATCTGAACGGCAGGGATCCTCTCTGGGGAAATTACTCAATAAATCCCAGGGAACAAGTCCTTGCCGATCTGATCGAAGAGCTTGAGATAGGTGTCCTAAACGTGGATGAGTTTACGCATCACTGTCCGAGAACCGCTTCATTTTCTTGCCTTGACCTATCTTTGTGCTCTTCGGATGCACAGCCTGATTTTGATTGAGGGGTGGTCGATGACCTCCATGATAGTGATCACTTTCCCATTCAAATATCATTTTCAGGGCAACTGCCGCCTGAGAGACCACCTCGGTGGTGCTTGGTGCGGGCGCGGTGGCCTGCATTTCAGGAAATGACTGAATTTTCTATCTCAGTCGAGGAATTTAGGTCGGTAGATGAGGCCGTAGAGTTTTTCTCCGGCAACCTCATCGCCACGGGCCTGACTACTATTCCTAGAATGGCTGGCAGTTTTTTCACGCTAACCAGTCCCATGGTGGTCGGCCGAGTGTGAGACGGCCCTTAAACAGAAGAGTTATGTCTACATGCGCTAAAGGCCTCGCCCGAACGATTTCACTGTCGGTGAATTTCGTAGGGCTAGGGCTAGGTTCCGTTATATTTTGAAGCCCGCCCGCCGCTCATCTTGGCGGGCATACGTGTCTTCACTTAACGGGAAGACCCCTTTAGCAGAGGTGTGGAAGCGAGTCAAAAGGATTCGGGGCAAGTTCTCGCAGGACCCCTCTCCCGTTCTCCAGTAGAATGGGACCACAATCTCAGACCCCGCGTCCGTATGAGAATCCTTCGCGACCGCTTTTTCCGCATTCTCTAGAAGGTATGCTGTTTCGCCAGCATTCAATGCACGTCTTGATGTCGCGGAAGGCCGCTGGCTGGACTTCACCTCCAGAGGCGGAGAACCCTTCAACGACAGGTTTACTGTGAGTGAGTTGCGCTCCGCTCTCGCTTCGTGCACGGACACCGCCCATGGTCCGGACGATGTCCCGTACTCCATGCTTCGACACCTGGGTGAGCGAGGCATGGCCTTTCTGTTAGATTTGTTCAACGGGATCTAGGTGGAGGGTCTTCTCCCAGATTCCTGTTGAATCGCTACTGTGCTCGCCTTTCGCACGCCGGGTAGAGATCACTCTACTCCGACCAGTTTTTGCCCAATCTCTCTAACCTCTTGCGTGTGCAAGTTGATGGAGAAATTGGTAAATGTTAGACTAGCCTTTTTCCTGGACAGCGGAGGCCATTTGTCTTCCGCACAGTGCGGCGTCCGCAAGTTGCACTCCACGTCGGATGCTCTGCTCCGACTGGAAAATGCCGTCTGCGAGGCTTTCCTTCGTAGACAGCACTACGCCAGGGTGTTTTTCGATCTGGAGAAGGCCTATGATACTGCATTGCGATACGGTATCATGAAGACTCTCCACACGATGGGGGCGAGGGGACGCCTCCCAGTCTTTATACCTGAATTTTTTCGAGATCGTTGATTCCGCGTACGGGTGGGGGGGGGGGAGCTCTCTCCGGCCCCAGGGAGCAGGAAAAGGGTGTCCCGCAGGCAAGTGTCCTCAGTGTCACACTCTTTGCCCTGAGCATCAACGGCATCACCTCGATGCTGCCGGAAGATGTTCTCGCTACCCTCTACGTGGACGACTTTTCGATCTCGTTTGCCGCGGCCCAGATGCCAACTCTGGAGCGTCGACTTCAACAGGCATTGAACCGCGTCTCTCGCTATGCCGAATCACATAGGTTTCGGGTTTCTTTGGCCAAGACTAAGGTGGGGCACTTCTGCCGCCATCCACGGCTTCACCCTGACTTAGATTTGTTTCTTAATGGGGGTGCGCCTGGATGTGGTTGGGTCGAATCGTTTCCTTGGTCTTGTATTCGACCGACGCCTCACCTGGGAGGCTCATTCGCAGCCTTAGGGTCTCTTGTACCCGTGCCATGGATATTCTCCTTGACTTTCAGCACTTGGGGCGCTGATAGGGCTACTGCCCTACTTTTTTATCGATCCTTTGTTCGTTCGAAGCTCCACTACGGATGCGAGTTTTATGCATCCGCAGCCGAGCGTTTATTGCAGAACATGGTTTCGATCCACTACACCGGCCTTCGACTTGCGACCGGTGCCTTTCGCACTTCCCCCATTGAGAGCCTGTTGGTCGATGCTGGGGAGATGCCACTCGCTCTGCGCCGCATGCAGTGCATCACTCGCCTGTACGCGTGAGCCCGGCGCCTCCCTCAGTCGCCAACAGCTTTCACTGCATCCGCAGCTGATCTCGAGGGTGCCTATCCCCCTGAGAGACGCCAGTCATACCCTAAGCCCAAAGGGCCAGGAATCTCCTTCGAGAGCTAGATATAGCTTACGGGCCGGTGGCGCCCCTGGTTCTGCCCAGGACACCACCCTGGAGGGAACCACATTTGGCTATTTGTCGCCACGCCTTTGCTCCCAAAGTTTGTACGGCGCCGGGAGTATTGCGTTCGACATTTTTGGAGCACACCTCGTGTCACGCTGGAACCGTGATAATGTATACGGATGGCTCCAAGTCCAAAGAGGGGGTCGGCTTCCACGCCGTATCTACTCTGTTTGAAATCAGCGGGTCATTGCCAGGCGCTGCGTCTGTCTTCACGGCCGAGCTGGTGGTAATACACCACTCGGTACGGGAGATTACGCGACGTGCCCGGTTCGGAGACCGGATTGTGATCTATAGCAACATACAAAGCGCCCTGAGTGTTCTCGGGGCATTGTAATCTTCCTATCCCTGTTTCGCGATATCCGTGCGCTACGGTTTTGGAAAGCCGGGCGAATGTTGAGATTATCTTCTGCTGGGTTCCTGGACATGTAGGAATTGCGGGGAATGAGGGCGCCAAAGAGTCCTCGATAACTCTGCGACCTGACCAGCATTTCGCTCTTCCTCACACCGACCTCATGGCAGGAATACGGGAAGCTCTTTGGGCTGCTTAGCAAAGAAGATGTGATACTGTTGAAGAAAACTTAAAGTTGCGTGCTATTGCGCCGCGATTGTTCCCATGGACGTACCTCCCAATGCCTCAAAGGTTTCAGGTTGCTTTCTGTCCTCTCCGAATTGGACACACTCACGGGACGCACTCCTACTTGATGGAGCGTTCGCCAGCGCCCTACTGTGACGACTGCGTTGTCCCCCAGATTGTTCCGCGCATTCTTGTTTACTGTCCCAGTCTGGGCGATCTCCGCGCATGTTACCTGTCCCGGTACCGGGATGGGCGAGGTCGCTACCTCCTGTCCCTTGTACTCGGGACGAGTTCGTGCACATTAACTGGTGAACTTATAGACCTTTTGGGGGAGGCCGGCCTTCTTCCCTTTATTTAACTAGGTTTTGGTTTTGTTTTTTGTTGTTTTCTTTGTAGGCGGCACGCTCCTGCGCCGTGACGAGGCGGACCTCCCCTCTTCGACGCCGGAGCTTGCTTCCTAATTGTTGCCATTTTCTCTTTTGTTGTTTTTTATATTCATATTTTAAAGTAGCCTTGTGCTAGTCTGGCCTGATTGCGGCGACTTATGCCCAAGTGGATAGTCGCCAGATAGGCTCTTAAAATAGGAAAAAAATCAGTCCTGGAGCCTATTTTATTTACTATATACATCAATGACATAGACTTTGGAATAAATAATATCATATCTAAGTTTACAGATGAGACGAAAATAGTTAACTCAATATTATGCGAAGAAGACAGGGCTAGCCTGCAAGCTGATATAAATAAAATTACCAAATGGTCAGAAAAATGGCAAATGCCATTTAATATCGACAAATGCCAAATCATTCATTGTGGAACAAAAAACGAAAATTACAACTATACAATGCAAGGCAAGTTAATAAACACAACCCCGCAAGTTAAATATTTAGGAGTAATAATTATACAAAACTTAAAAGCATCCAACCCATGCTCAGCTGCTGCAAAGAAAGCTAACACAGCGTTAGGATTTATACAAAGAAATTTTACTTATACATACGAGGAGGTAATTATGCCACTATTCATACCCCATCTCGAATATGCTGTACAATTCTGGGCCCCTTACTTATTAAAAGACAACTAAATTAGAAGTTGTGCAACACAGAGCGACAAAACTTATCCCGTCATTACAGAACAAACCTTATCACGAGAGGTTAAAAAAAATTCAATCTATTTTCCATCAGAAAACGAAGACTAATTTGCCAAACGAGGTAGTAAACAGCAGAACAATAGACTCATTTAAAATGAGGTTAGATAAACACTTAGCAAATATTGGAATAGTTTAGCATAAGATTTCTAAAAATACAAGGCAATGACTTGGCTATTAAGATTAAAATCTAAAAGCTAAAATAAAGCAGCCATGGTTAAATTTTTATAAATATTCCTAACTTCACAAAATTTCGATACCTATATTTATTTCTGACCTTCACCAGTTTGTTTTTTGATATTATAAAAGAATTATTAGAATTAACCTTGATAAAAAAAACATAAGTCATAACCAAACTAAGATGAAATTATTATTCCAGAATGATAGAAAAAAAAATCCCCTTCTTAAACTAAAGCGTTAGTAAGAAATATATATATTTTTTAACTATAAAATTAAATAAAATTACAAAAATATAACTCTCCTTCAGGTGAATGTATGTGTTTGTTTCCATATTCGTCTTATTTAATTACTGTCCTATGCAAATTTCCTTCAAGTATTTTCTAATTACACCTGTAAGGTACTTTTCCCATATTCTTTGATGTATGGCTTTTGCCGGAAGGAGTGGAGGGTGGGGAAGAGCCTACATCTTTTCTATCCTTTGCTTCTACTATTCTATGTGCTGTATATGTGATGTAGATTTAAGGCCAGATCGCTTTAGTCAGGGCCGTAAGCCCCGTGTGATCTGTATTTATGTAACTCTCTCTTTCTCTCTGCTTCTTTATCTCTCTCTCTATTTTCTTATTTCTTTCCTCTCTTTATTTCTTTCTTTCCTCTCTTTGTTTCTTTCTCTCTCTCTCTGTTTTTTTTCTCTCGCCCTCTGCTTCTTTCTCTTTCTCTCTTTCTCTTTCTCTTTCTCTTTCTCTCTCTCTTTCTCTCTCCCTCTCTCTTTCTGTTTCCTTCTCTCCCTTTAAACCCCGCGGCTACGCTCAAGTCGCTGCCTCCCCTCCCCGATCCCCCTCGGCCCTGACCCCCACCCCTACACAGGGAAACTAATAAACAGTCTCACCTCCTCACATTCAAATGAAATCAATAATATCAAAATAATAACTTTTAATGCCCGTAGCCTTAGAAAACATATTACAGAACTTAAATGTCTTATATTAATAAAGAGAGGTTGACATCATAGCCATAAATGAGACCCTTTTACAAATTGGCATAAAAGACTTATTAATTGAATACGCGCTAGATGGATATAAATACTTTTACAAGGGCAGGGCTAATGGAAGTCTTGGAGGAGGAGTGAGTCTTTATATAAGATCAGAATTAAAAGTAACTGAAGTAGAACTGACAAAGAATGAAGTAGGGCTGATCTGTGTTAAACTACATCTACGAAATTTTAAAATAAACATAAGCACTGTTTACCGTAGCCCATATACTACCGTTAATGAAGACTTGCAATTATATAGAATCTTACAAGAAACTTTAGACGAGGAACAAACTCTATTAATGGGAGATTTTAATTTACCTAATATTTGTTGGAACTTGAATATAGGGACTAACTAACAAGGAAATTTAATGAAAAATTTAACTACACACTAAACAGAAAAGATAGTCCACATAGGATAGGTGGCATTCTTTTATATGTACATAACAGACTGAAAACAAATTTGTGTTTTGAGTTAAATAGCATTGCCTATGACGAGAGTTTCTGGTGTTGGATCAAAGACAGTGGAGACAAGGTACCGATACTGTTTGGAGTGGTGTACAGGAGGAACTCTGCAGGGAAGAGAAATGATAACGTACTTTTGGAAATAATGTCTCAAGCACGTCAGCTTGGCAATAGACACTCAATCATAGTAGGAGATTTTAACTTGCCAGAAATAGTTTGGCAAAAAGCTGGCAATGTTACATCACAAAACCAAGAAAGATATGCGCATAAATTTTTGGAAGTGGTAGATGACAATTTCTTAACACAGCATGTAAGAGAGATAACAAGAGTAAGAGGGCAAGGCCTACCAAGCACAATTGACCTTGTTATTACCAAATATTTGACCTTCATAACTTATTTAAATATAGAAGACCCTTTGGGGAGAAGCAGTGATCACACTGTAATAACTTTTGAATATGAAATAGATTTTCTATATAGAAACAAGATTATACCAAGAGGGTACAATTATTTTAAAGGCGATTATAATGGAATAAGGAGTGTTATGAAAAGAGATTGGAAAAGCCTGGTAGAAAATAAGAATGTAGAAGATGGATGGAATACTTTTAAATGAAGAATGCGTGATGCGATTCATACCAAAACAAGATATTTGGAATAGGAGGGAAAAGCCACCATGGATGAACAAGGAAGTAAGCAAAGCAATTAAGAATAAAAACTGTGCATATAAAAGATTTTTACAGAGGCAAACCCGGGAAAGATATAGGCAATACTCCAAAGAGAGCTACAAGGAGCTACAAGGAAAAGAAGTACGCTAGGAGAACTTACGGTCCATTCAAAGAGGGTACCTTTGGGCTAACAGTTGAGCAGGCACAGTCCTGCACAACGACTGAAGTGCACAAACGGCCACTTTTCAAGACTTTGTTCAGTCTTGACTTGAACTGATCAACAGAATTGCTGTTGACAACTTCCACTGGAAGTGCGTTCCAGCTACCGCAGATGCTGTAATGTGAAGAATTTACCACACAGATCACGGTTGTAACGCTCCAGTTCAAGTTTGTAGCCGTGATTTCTCGTTCTGCCCTCACTAAGTTGGAAAATATCCGTATAGTCTACATTATCGAAGCCTCGAAGTATTTTGAACACTTCGATAAGCTGACCAAGCAGTCTCCAGGTTTCCAACGAGAACAGATCTAATTCCCTTAATCTATCCTCGTAACTTTTGTTTCTGATAGAGGGAATCAGTTTGGTTGTCTTGGCTTACACACGTTCCAATCTCGCAATATCCTTTCGAAACGAAGGACTCCAAAATTGTACGGCATACTCCAGGTGCGGTCGGACAAGTGAGTTGTACAAACACAGTACAATCTCCTTGTTCCGATATCCAAACTGGCGCGTTATGTAGCCTAGCATCCTTTGGGCCATTTTCTCCGCCTTAATGCACTGTTTCGAGAACTTGAGGTCACTAGTGATGGTTACACCCAAGTCCTTCTCAGTGTCGGTAGATTCAAAAGCAGTGTCCTTAAGGATATAATGAAATTGGTGGTTTCTGTGGCCGATATGCATCACTTTGCATTTCCCCACGTTAAAAGGCATTTGCCACGTGTCCGACCACTCCCCAATCTTCCCAAGATCTTCCTGCAGGCGGGCAGTATTTCCATCCTTTGCAACGTTCATACCAAGCTTGGTATCGTCGGCAAATTTAGAAATCTTGGCAACTATGTCACCGTCCATGTCGTTGACGTAGATGATGAATAGTAGTGGTCCCAGGACAGAACCTTGAGGAACACCGCAAGTAACGGGCACCCACTCAAAAGCCTGTCCATTCAACACTACCCGTTGCCGTCTCCCGTTTGGCCACCCAGCGCACGCACTTTACGAAGGAGGTAACGGTGTGATACCTTATCGAAGGCTTTTTATATCTCTTAAGTAGATAACATCCACCGCCTTATCCCGGTCGTGCTCACTAAAAACGAAGTGGAAGAATTCCACAAGATTCGTTAGGCATGACCGGTGCATTCGGAACCCATGCTGGGAAGTCCTCATTCGCAAGTTGGACTCTAAATATGACGTCATTTTGTCCACCAAGATACTTTCCATAATTTTACCAACTATTGAGGTTAAGCTAAGCGGTCGGAAATTCGACGGCTGGCTAGGGTCTCTTTTCTTGAAGATAGGAATCACCTCTGCTTCACGCATCCGGTACGGATTGACATGTTGAAGATTGTACTCAGATGTCGTGACACTCTATCGCGCACTTCTTTCAACACTTTCGGTAGAAACCCGTCCGGTCCAGGGGACTTATTCGTCTTTAGATAAGTGATCTTTTTTTTCTATTTCTCCTTGGGTGAAGTCCATTTCCTCCAGCTTTTCCCCCGAGTCAGAATCCGTGGGCTGGGGGATGGGACCACATTCTTCAGTAAACACTGAAGAGAAGTAGTCGTTGAGGAGGTTAGCATTTTCTGCATCTGAGTGCTTTAATGCCCCCTCTTCATTCACTAAAGGGCCAATCGTGCGATGGATTTGTTTACGGCTATTTCATAACCAAAGAACTCCTTGGGATTCTCCTTGCAGAGTCTCGCTACTCGGAGCTCCTCGGCACGCTTTGCCGCCCTTATGCTGGACTTCACCCTCCTAGCTAGCCTATGGTACTCGTCAAAGTCTCCAGAAATCTTTGACTGCTGGTACACCGTTCTCTTCTTCCTCGGCAGTTGACCGATTTCTCGATTAAACCACTTTGGTTGAACGGAAGAGCGACAAAGGCTTTTCAAAGGGATGAGGCGTGATTGAAGACTCATAAACGTAGTTTTGAATCTATTTCACGAATCTTCAACATCCTCGCACACTTCTAGCCTCGCATCAGTCAATCCAGCACGAAGACCTGCAAAGTCTGCTCTTCTCAAATCAAGTTTCCTCGATTTACTAGTATCAGACTCTACCTTGGGTACCTTGACTATAAATCTGACTAGTCGGTGATCACTGCCACCAAGCTCTTCGCCTAGCGAGAAATCCTCAACGATGTCATTCGCAGAGGTGAAAACCAAGTCAAGGGTATTATTGCCTCTCCTCGGCTCTCTCACCCATTGAGTCAGGAACTCGACGTTCGCGAACTCAAGGAGTAGTGCATTCTCGCCACAGGGTTCTCTCGTTTACCAGTCAGTTGGGTGTGGAAATCACCCATGGCGATAAACACTCTGTATTGCACAAGTTCACCCACCAGCCGGTAAAAATCACTGTCCTTTTCAACGAGTTGGGTAGGGGGCCTATGTCTAGGTCAACACCTGCTGCAAAGAAAGCTAACACAGCGTTAGGATTTATAAAAAGGAAATTTTACTTATAAATACGAGGAGGTAATTATGCCACTATTCATACCCCATCTCGAATATGCTGTACAATTTTGGGCCCCTTACTTATTAAAAGACAGCTAAATTAGAAGTTGTGCAACACAGAGCGACAAAACTTATCCCGTCATTACAGAACAAACCTTATCACGAGAGGTTAAAAAAAATTCAATCTATTTTCCATCAGAAAACGAAGACTAATTTGCCAAACGAGGTAGTAAACAGCAGAACAATAGACTCATTTAAAATGAGGTTAGATAAACACTTAGCAAATATTGGAATAGTTTAGCATAAGATTTATAAAATTAAAAATATCATTAAAAAAAGAACAAAAACTATAAAATAAAATAATATTACCAAATTCTAACTGTCCTTCAGGTGTATGTATGTGTTTGTTTCCATATTCGTCTTACTTAATTACTATCCTATGCAAATTTCCTACAGATATTTTCTACTTACACCTGTAAGGTACTTTTCTCCACATTATTTCATGTACGGTTTTTGCCGGTGGGAGTGGAGGGTGGGGTAGAGCCTACATCTTTTCTATCCTTTGCTTCTACTATTCTATGTGCTGTATATGTGATGTAGATTTAAGGCCAGATCGCTTTAGTCAGGGCCATAAAGCCCGTGTGATCTGTATTTATGTAACTCTCTCTCTCTCTGCTTCTTTCTCTCTCCCTTTATCTGCTTTTTTCCTCTCTTTGTTTCTTTCTTTCCTCTCTTTGTTTCTTTCTCTCTCTCTGCTTTTTTTCTCTCGCCCTCTGCTTCTTTCTCTTTCTCTCTCTTTCTCTTTTTCTCTCTCTCCCTTTCTCATTCTTACTTTCTCTCCCTCTCTCACTCTCACTCTCTCTCACTCTTTCTGCTTCTTTTACACTCTCTGCTAGTACGGTGCTTCCCTGCTCTATACTCTCACAAGAGATCTTCTGGTCCCTTGATCCTGGATTTGGTAGCTACCACATCAGAGGCGCCAGCTGCCACCCCCGATTTGTGTGAGGAGTCACCTGTAGTACCCTCCTCGAGTGAGTCGGGAAACGATTGAGGCAGAGGAAGCGCCCGATAAGACGCGAATCCCTTGAGGTGTTATTATTTAGTGCAAGGTCCATTGGAAACAAAATGCTAGAGTTCAAAGCATTTCTAGCAACAAATGTTTGACATCGTAGTTATCACAGAATCCTGGAATTATGCAAGTGGGCGCGACCTATTGGCGAATTTGAAATTCCAAGGTACACACTGTTTCACAAAAATAGGATGACTCGGTTGGGGGAGGGGTAGCGATGTACACCAGAGAAACCTTGGATCCTATCGAGCGTACATCAAACACAGGGAAAGAGCTACTTAGGATGGACCTCAAGCTAAGAGATAAATTGTACAGATTCATACTACTATACAGACCACTACATCAGCGCCTCTACGAGGACGATGAGTTGTATACAGAAATTACGGACCTAATATGCGAGCAGACAGCGGTCATCCATCCCCGCTATCACCCCCCCCCCCGGGGTGCCGAGTCCCTAACAAAGACCAAAAGTAAAAGTATAAGTGTGCAAAGCGGAGCCTCGATTACGTCAGGGCCCCTCATTCAGAGACTACCCGGCGTTTTCGAGCCCGCTGGCTTCAAACGCTTCCTGGTTATTCGCTCCACTTATGGCAGCATGTTGGCTAAGGGTAACATGATCTATCAGAGGCGAGCTTTAGCTTGTGTGATTGGTAGAGAGCCGAAGGTGACCTATTTCTCCGACGGGAACCTTTTAGCAAATGCGTTGAATCCCTCCGAGGTGGCCATGATTAGTGCCCTTCGGACACTTGATGGCACGCCTCTGAGTGTGACACCGCATTCTACCATAAACTTCGTGAAAGGAGTAGTTTATGCGAGGGAAGTCGTGGACTGCTCCATAGACGACATCACCTTAGAGCTGGCCGACCATGGGGCGGTCAAGGTCGAACATGTGATGAGAAAACAGGGATGGGCCTCGAGACCCACCCCTACACTCTTCGTCACGTTCGACTGTGACAAGCTCCTTGACTCGGTGCGTGCCGGTTGGTATCGCTACCGCGTGAAGGCATTAGTATCACTGCCGCAGAGGTGCTGGAACTGCTACCGTTTCGGCTTTACTAATCGCTCCTGTCGACGTGCAAATTCGGGGTTACCCGAACCATGTGTAAATTGCTCCAAGGGCGCACACGGTAAGTCCAAATCGTGTTTCGCGAAGTATGTCATTTGGGAGAGCCGTACCCCGCTTCTTCAAAGCAATGTGGTGCTTATCTCCTTGAGAAGGAAATCCTAGCCGTTCAGGCTCAGAATCGTCTCTCATTTCGCGAGGCTAAGGACTTGGTACTGTAGTGCCTAGCGCTGCCCGGGACGCCCTATGCCTCAATGTTGAAAAAAACACCCTCTGCTCCTGGTCCACTAAAGCAGGAAGAGGTTGTTACGCAGGAAAGTGCCCTCAGTGTCACACTCTTTCCCCCGAGCATCAACGGCATCACCTCGCTGCTACCGGAAGATGTTCTCGCTATGCTGTACGTGGACGACCTTTCGATCTCTTTTGGCGCGGCCCAGAACACAAACAGGAGCCTCTCTCGCTATGCCGAAGCGCAAAGGTTTAGGTTTTCCTTGGCCAAGAATAAGGTAGTGCATTTCAGCCGCCGAATACGGCTCCATCCTCTCCCAGACTTGTTTCCCAATGTTGTTTGGCGGGAAGTGTTTGAATCGCACCGTTTCCTTGGTCTTGTATTTGACCAATGCTTCACCTTGGAGGCTCATATTTGCAGCCTTAGAGTTGCTGTACCCGCGTCATTTAAATTCTTCGTCCCGTGACGTTCAGCCTTGGGGCGCTGATAGGGTGACTCCCTTACTTTTAATCGATCCTTTGTTCGTTCGAAGCTCGATTACGGATGCGAGTTTTATGCATCCACAGCTGAGCGTGTATTGCAGAAGGTGGATTTGATTCCCCACAACGGCCTTCGCCTGACGACCTGTATCTTCCGCCCTTCCCCCCTTGAGAGCCTACTTGTTGATGCTGGAGAAATGTCACTCGCTCTACGCCGTGCACAGTGCCTTATTCGCCTGTACTCGCGAGCTCGGCGCCTCTCTCTGTCGCCAACAGCTATCATTGGATCCGCAGCTGATTTCGGCGGTGCCTATATCACTGAGAAACGCCAGTCATACCCTAAGCCCTTTGCGTTTGGGGCTAGGAAACTCCTTCGAGAGCTAGGTATAGCTCTCGGGCCGGTGGCGCCCCTGGTTTTGCCCAGGACGCCACCCTGGAGGCTACCACCTTTGGCTATTTGTCGCCACGCCTCTGCTCCCAAAGCTTTACAGCGTCGGGAGTATCGCGTTCGACCTTTTTTGGAGCACACCTCGTTTCACGCTGGAACCTTGCCAGTGTATACGGATAGCTCCAAGTCCCAAGAAGGGGTCGGCTTCCACGCCGTATCCCCTCTGTTTGAAGTCAGCGGGGCTTTGCCAGGCGCTGCATCTGTCTCCAGGGCCTATCTGGTGGCAATACACCACTCGGTACGAGAGATTACGCGATGTGCCCGGTTCGGAGAGTGGATTGTGATTTATATCGACTCACAAAGCGCCCTTAGTGCTCTCGGCGTATTGGAATCTCTGCATCCCCTAGTTCTCGATATCCCTGCCGCCACGGTTTTGGCAAGCCGGGTGGATGTCGAGATTATCTTCTGCTGGGTTCCTGGAGATGTAGGAATTGCGAGGAATGAGCGCGCCGGTGAGGGCGCCAAAGAGTCCGCGAGAACTCTGCGACCTGACCAGCGTTTTGCTCTTTCTCACACCGACTACATGACAGGAATACGGGCGGGCTGCTTGGTAAAGAAGATGGGAGATAGTCGAAGGGAACTTAAAGTTGCGTGCCATTGCGTTGCGACTGTTCCCATGGACCTACCCTCCAAAAATCGCGGGACGTACCGCAATTTGATGGAATGCTCGTCTGCGCTTTACTGCCACGTATGCGTTGTCCCTAAGACTGTTCGGCACATTCTTGTTGAATGTCCCAGTCTGGGCGATCTTAGCGCACGCCACCTCTCATGGTACCTGGACCAGCGGGCTTGCAACTGCTTATCTCTTGCACTCGGGTTAGGTTGGTGCACACACACATGTGAACTATATGACTTTTTGCATGATGCTTTCATCACTATCTCACTCTCATTTATTTACCCGTTCTCTCACTATTTCATTTTCGTTCTCTCACATCCTTCTCTCGTTCTCTCACATCCTTCTCTCGTTCTCTCATTATCTCACTCTCGTTCTTTCACTATCTCAGTCTCGTTCTCTCACTATCTCAGTCTCGTTCTCTCACAATCTCACTCGTTCTCTCACTATTTCACTCTCGTTCTCTCACTCTGTCCCCCTCTTTTCTCTCTATCTCACTCGTTCTCTCAATATCACTCTCGTTCTCTCACTATCTCCCTCGTTCTCTCACTATCTCACTCGTTTTCCCTCTATCTCCCTATTGTTCTCTCACAATCTCTAAAATTAATAGTCTGTTCAGTTAATGATGTAAAGAGACTCATCGATTAATTGAATAAATTTAAATTGCCTGGTCCGGACATGATTATTTTCTAGGGTACTAAAAGAAGTTAAAGATTCTATCGCCGAACATATAACAGAAATTTTTAATCTTTCTCTCGAAAGAGGATGTGTTCCAGAAGATTGGAAGTTGGCTAATGTAACGCCAATATTTAAGAAAGGATGCAAAGAGTCAGCCAGCAATTACCGCCCTATAAGTCTAACATCGGTAGTAGGAAAAATGCTTGAGCGCCTTATTGCATAAAAAATAGTGGAACATATTGAATTAAATGTGTTATTACGTGGCACTCAACATGGTTTCAGAAAACAAAGATCGTGTTTGACTAATCTCTTAGAATTCTTTCACCACGTAAATTCAATTTATGACTCAGAAAGATCAGTTTACATATTGTATTTAGATTTTCAAAAGGCCTTCGACAAAGTATCACACGTAAAGTTAGTGACGAAAATTAGAACATTAGGAATAATTGAAGAAGTTGCGAATTGGATCGAGAACTGGCTCACAAATCGTAGGCAGAGAGTTGTAATTAATGGTCAAGCATCCGATTGGACATATGTTAGTAGTGGAGTTCCACAGGGGTCAATTTTGGGACCGTTACTCTTCATTATATATGTAAACGATATTGACGTCGGATTAATATCAAAGATTTCAAAATTTGAGGATGACTGTAAATTAAGTAAAGGTATAATTAGTGAAGATGACATTAAAGACTTTCAGAAAGATATTGATCAGATTGTGCGCTGGTAAAGTGGGATTTACCTTTAAACCTCGATAAATGTAAAATAATGAACATAGGCAACGAAAATCCCAAAGCTGAAAATAAGATTTTCGATAGAAAAAATACATGCACCGAAAAAGAAAATGACCGAGGCATTTACGTAACCAGTGATCTCTAATTTTCCCAGCAATGTGTAGAGGTGGAAAAGAAAGCCTTAAAGATACTCGGTTATATTAAAAGGCAATTTAGCTACAAAAATGAAACAATAATCTTGAATAAGTTTGATACCTTAGTAATACCACAGCTGGAGTACTGTGCCCAAGTTTGGTCACCATATTTAAAAAAAGACATTGAAGATTGGAGAGGGTCCAAGCCAGAGCGACAAAATTAATTCCGAATTTAAAATCTACAATTACAAAAAGCGACTGGAAAAGTTAAATCTATTCAGTCTAGAAACCAGACGCATCAGAGGTCAATTAATCGAGGTATACAAAATTTTGAAAGGAATAGATAATGTCGACTACGCTATTTGGTTCGAACTAAACAATAACTATACGCGTAGCAATGGTATGAAGCTTGTTTCAAAACAATTTAAAACAACCCTTTGCCAAAACTTTTTTTCATTTAAAATAGTTAAAGTATGGAATCAACTGACGGAAGAAATAGTGTCGAGCGAAACTGTAGAAACATTTAAAAAAAGATTAGACAAAGTTATCAGAAACTTAAAGTATTGAAGAGGAAAATCAATGATGTTAATGAAATAAAAATAATAACATAGGGAAAAAAGCAGCACAAAATAGAACCGCAATGTGCATTTAAATAACTAATTAGATAGGTTTCAGCTTTACTATAAAATTTGCTGACTGTTGATTTTTATTTTTTCCCACAAACACAATTGGGTATTTCTTTTCCTTTTTTCATTGCCTGAAGATTCGGGTGGGAGAGGTGGGAGGGAAAAGCGTTGATCTGTTCCATGCTTACCTCCGAGTTTCAGGTTAGGTCATTCCTAAAGTGAGCACCTCCTCAGTAAGGACAGAAATGTCTTTGAGGTAGTCTAATTCATTGTAACACATACACACACATTCACACACACACGCACATTCACAAACACACTCTCTCTCTCTCTCTCTCTTAACAACCACCTTGTCGTCGGTGAGAGAGCTTGCGCGATCTGATTGAGTTAAGGTAGCTAAGCTGGGGGACTTTTAATCCGGTAGGGTCACCCATGCCAGTAAGGTAGCTTTAGTAAGATCCATACTAACGGTTGTCAAACTTCTCTACCACTTCTTTGATGCGTCTCTTTGCATCCTCGTACTAACCTATTCGATTCTGTTAGTACTAAGTTTCACCAACTCTCTTCAACTGTAAAAAAAAACAACAACAAAAACAGACATTCACCTCTATTACATATAAGTTATTTAGTCATAAGGGCCTCACCAGCTACCTGATGACGTGTGAGAAGAGAGGTTTTGGAACCTCTTTAAATAACGCCTTGGAGCACTCATAGGTTGCAAGAGACTGAGATTGAAGGGATCTCAGGCGTTTGGGGTACGATTAATGGAGAAATGCTAGATACCCCTTAGAAGCTTTCTCCTAACGTGTAATAGCCTGACCAGCCCTCTGTGACGGCTACTTGGTGAACAAAGGCTCAACTTCTCTTTGGTGAGAGAGCTTTTGTGCCTTGCTGGTTGCCAGATCAGCTAAAGATCTCGGATGAAGTCGTGGGCACTTAGCTTTACTATTTGCCTTGAGTCTTGCCGTTTTTAGTTGATTAGGAGGGCTTAGTAGGAAGACAGTTGCACCTCAAGCACCCCTGTCGAAAAATCAGATATCCAGTTTACTGGGGCTCTCGTGTTGCTCAGTTGGGAGCTGCGGCACGATTGGGGACGTCCGGCCCAGGGGAGACATTAGGGTTGGTGTGCTTGGTCAAAGGGTTTCTGTTCGCAGAACGACCGAAAACCTCCTGGAAATAGGCGGATGTGATTAGTGAGAGAGAAAATCACACACAAAAAAACTTTTTTAATGCGTATGGTCCCAGAGTTTTTAAGATGGCGAAGAAGAATGGCCCTCCATCCCACAAGTTAACCTGCAAAATCTGCAAAGTTTATAGATGGAGTGAAGACTTCGGGGGCAGGAGTTGCAAGGCGCTCACAGATGCCGTTAGTGTCTATGACTTCTGCGAACTAGAGAAGCGCCTGGACGAGAGCATCGCTCAACTGAGAGAGGAGAACTCCCTCCTCAAAAGGGAGGTTCACCTCTAAAAACAGAGAGGTGCAGATGCTTAAGCGAGTGCGAAGGAGAGAAGGCTTCGGAAGTTCGAGAGCAGGAGTCTTCTGGTGCAGAACTGTCTCAACGAGCCAAAAAGAAGAAAAGAAAGAGGAAGAAGGGAAAGAAGAAAGAAGAGAAAGTAAAAAGAGAAGAAAAGAAAGTGGAAACAGAAGACGAGAAAGTATAAGCAGAAGAAGAGAAAACAAGCAAGACAAGAAAAAGAAGAAGAATAAGAAAAATGTAGAGAAAAAGAGAAAACCGGCAAGTCGCTTCCGAAAGGGAAGACTGAGTCGTCTGCAGACAAATGTGCAAGGGTCACCTTTATTGGTGATTCTCAAACACGAGGTCAGTAGCCCCTGCTAGCGGCCCGCTTTCACAATAGTGTGAAGCTAAACTGCCTGCCAGGACGAAGTAACCAGCACATCAGAGTAGAGGCGGAGAAATCTCAGATTTCTGAGAGCTCAGTCGTTGCTCTGATGGTAAGTGGCAACGACCTTTTCCTGCGAGGAGGTAGGGTAGGTCTTATGGATAAAATACTCTCTCTCTCTCTCCACTTACCCTAACCTAAAATAACCTAGACTATTCTACAATAGATTAGGTTGGTTAGCTTAGGTTAGGTTTGAGTTAGTTAGGTTATATTAAGGTCGTAAAAAAACTTTTGGTGTCGCATATTTACAAGATCCTAACTCCTGAACGAGTGAACGTGAAATGTACAAGGTTCTCCGAAAGTCTTGTCACCCCCCGCCCCTCCCACCACCACCACCACTCCTCCCATGTTAATAGGACATGGCGCCGCATCATTTTATGCCATGGAAATGATGTTGCTCATACAGACCTCCTCGCTGTGTGGCAGTGTCAATGAAAGTGAATACACTAAAGCCATTACATGTGTTTGATATTATTATATAGTTCCTACATTGTTCTTATTACTTTTCGGTAAGGGGTGGCAAGACCTTCAGACCACCCTGTACAAACCAGTATAAATATATTAGATTTAATTTATAGGAATAATATTCAAGCGTCACCAAGGCAAATCGACGCGCAGTTTTGGTTGTGAATACTAAGAAAGTTAGAAATTAAGGAAAGATTGAAAAACGATCCAGAAAACTCTGGTCAGGACTCTCGAATCGTTGTCATGAAGTGCCTCTAAAGGAAAGAATCAATGAAAGCTAGGAAAGCAAGCAGAGAGAACTACAAGGGGCGGGAAATAAAAAACTATGCTCCAATAAAGATAAACAAATTAATTAATTCTCATGATCGAAAAGGTACAATATCGAAATTGAGTCGACTTTCACGCTCATATCATGAATCTTGCAAAACCATACAGCTTTGGCAAAATACATCAAAACCAAAGGAATATGATTTCCATCCAGCCATGTCTCAACCGTCAACCACAATTGCCCGCAAAGACGACTTTCAGATCCTCTTCCCCAAACAAGGAAAGTGGCACGACTGAACAAAATCTGACGCAACCCACAAGAGACGAGACTCACAGGAATCGACAACTAACTGTGACAGTAGAGAAACCGGCGAGATTTTCATGTTAATAAAACAGAAACTGAGATTTTTTTTTTAAGATCTCGTCTAGCGGCTGCCAACGAGAGTAAGGCCTCCGAAAAAAGGGAAAATATAATTTACAAAATAAAACGACAAATATCAACAACAAAAACAACTACAATGAAAATCAATAAGACCTTGCCTGGGTTGCCTAGGAGAAGTTCGCTTCCATTTGGAAATTCAACTAGAATGGAGGAGACCAACTTCTCCAAAAATTCAAGGAAACCACAATAATGGAAATAGGGGACCCGCCCATGCATGCAGAACAGGCATTTATTACTCCGCATATACCAGTACAAGGATAAGTACCGTCCACGAAACTATTCTAGCCAAGGGTATTCAACTAAAATGTGACGGACAGTCTGGCATAACAAAACACATCGTAGATACCTCATGAGAGCGAGACATCAACTGGTGATACGTCCTTCGAGTGTCCTAATCGGAGACAAAAGAAGAATGATTTTAAAGTTCGAGGCATTGGAAGATAGTTCAATGCGCAATGGCAAACAACTTTAAATTAATTTCCGCCGTCTCCGATCTTACTTGACAAGCATCCCGAAGAACATTCTTGAGTGTCATTAAGCTCGTTTCCAGTTCCTCCTACATATCCAGAAACTTATCACAAGAAAATTTCGCCATCTTCCTGGATCCGACGAACAAGTGAATGTGGAGCTACCAATGACTAATCCCTGTAGCGCGTTCCATCACTCACTATTAATGACTACACGCCCTCTGGACTTGGCACAACGATTAATCTTCCGTATCGAGGAGTGTATTGTAACCAGCTCGGCCAGGAAGACCCTCTTCTAACTTGTAGTCCTCTCGGCACGCAAATACGGCTCCAGTGTGACAGGGTGCATGCTCCAAGGAACAAGTTTCTCAGGGGTCCGCTAAAAACACAGAAAATACCGCCGCCTTGCTCCCAGCTTCTCGCGTTGTGGTCAGATGACCCACCAGTTGGAGACTCCTAATGAGATTGAGATATTCCCTGAAATGAACCCACCCCAGATGGCATGGTCTTCCATAGGGAGAAAACTTTGATCGGTTCACGCAACGAACAAGAGTCTGAACTTGTTCCAAACCGCTTAAGGCGGCACGGGCCCCCGACGAATCGCAAGGAAAATAGGGACCCGCTCCACCACCTGGTATCCCATTGATGGCCAAGATCTTTTCGAATAGGACCGTCCAGGACGTCACCATTAAGGCTACCACCTTTGACTATTTGTTGCACGCATCTGCTCCCAAAGCTTTTAGAGCACACTTCGTGACACGCTAGATCCGCGCCAGTGTATCCGGATAGCTTCAAGTCCCAATAGGAGGTCGGTTTCCACGCTGTATCCCATCTGTTTGAAGTCAATGGGGCTCTGGCAGGCGCTGCATCTCACTTCACGGCTGAGCTTGTTGCATTACATCGCTCGCTATAGGAGATAACGCGATGTGTCCGGTTCGGAGACCGGATTATGATCTAGACGACTCACAAAAGTACCTTGAGTGCTCTCGGGGCATTAGAAGCTCCGATTCCCCTGGTGAAGCCACGGTTTTAGCGAGCCGGGCGTATGTTTAGATTACCTTCTGCTGGGTTCCTGAAAATAGAGGAATTGTGGAGAATAAGCTCGCCGATGAAGGTGCCAAAGAGTCCGCGAGGACTGGGCGACCAGACGAGCGTTTCGCTCCTCTTCACACCGATTGCATGGCAGGAATGCGTGTAACCTTCCGGCAGCTTCGCAAAGAGGGGGGACGACCGAAGAGAAATTAAAGTTGTGTGCCATTGCGCCGCAACTATTTCCATGGTCCTACCCCCCCAATGGTGCGACGGCTTCAAGTTGCTTTCTGTCGTCTCCGAATCGGACACACTCGCGTGACGCACCACCATTTAATGGGGCGCTCGCCTGCGCCTTATTGTGACGACTGCGTTGTCCTCCAGCCTGTTCAGCACATTCGTTGAATGTCCAATTCTGGGTGATTTTCGCGCACGTTACCTGTCACGGTACCGGGATGAGCTACCGTGACGAGCGTAGTTGCTACCGCTTGGCCCTTGTACTCGGGAATGATTCCTGCTCATAGACTTGCCGACTATATGACTTTTTTGACGAGGCTGACCTTCTTCCACTTCATTTGACTCTTTGTTGTAGGCCGCATGCTCCTGCACCGTGTGGAGGCGGGCCTACCCCCGACGTCCGAGTGCGCTTCATTTTTGTTGCCTTTTTTGCCTATCTTGTTTTTTGTTTTATTGTCGTTGTTTTTTAGTTTGTGTCTTAGCCATTGTTCCTTTTTTATCTTTATTTCCATGTTACTTGTGTTTTTTAATCTATCCTAGTATTAGGCTGTAGTTTGTCTACGGCGACTTTTGCCCTAGTATACAGTCTCCAGATGGGCTCTTAATTTTATTTTAAATAGCTGAAGTTTCCTGCCTCTCTTCAGCCTAATTTTTCTCCGTCTATGATTTCTTTTTACGTAGCTCATCAGAAGTCAAATTCTCTTAATTATAGTCATTCATGTACCCGTGCGAGATAATTTTGAGTGGGGGGGGGGGGAGGAACGTTACCTGTGTGGAGGTTTAGAGGCCAAGGATATCTCAGAACTGCTATGGATTATTTTGTCAGAAAGATGCGTTAGGTGGAAAAGTAAGGAGAGTGCTTCTTAAGGAGAATTGAGGAGGCCGGCCTATGAGTAAGTAACAGGGGAGTAGTATACATATGCCTTTGCAGACTCCACCACGATTACAGGTAACCCAAAGTCGCCTCTTTCTCTTACTTGTCTTTGTTTCTTGGCATGTTTATATAAAAAAAATGACTAAGAACCACGAGGCGCGCAAAGGTCAAGTAAAGGAGGAGAAAGGGAGCATAGACGTCGTGTTAGGAGGATAGAATTCTAGAAAAGGAGCGAGAAAAGACGTTAAGGTGAGCAGTGGTCGTACAGCATTTCAGCAAAAACTGTAAGGCAAAATGAGTATTACAATGGGTTACAAAATAAAGATTTTGCAAGAGTCTAACAGTAATCAGCCATCAGGACTGCATCCTAGCGTCCCTGATACCTGGTCTCCATCTCTTTCATATCCTGATTGGAAGGTGATGGGAGCACCGTCATACAGTGGCGGCAACAAAAAAAGTGACATTGAATATTGGCAATAGAAATCGATACATAAAATCGCTTTCACGATTTTACTTGCCAACAAGCCAATGAAAAGGGGCAGGGCTTATGCCGCGAGTGGATGACTCTCCTGAGCTAAGACAACAGAACTGCGCTTTATTGGAACTCACTGTCTCGTTTGAGCTCGTACAGTGAGGTTTTGGTGTACAACGCTCCAGCGTGCTGATTTCCTGCATTCGTGCCTACATTTGACGTGCTATAACTTCTGTGCAAGTGGATACAATGGGGCGGAAAAAGCTTTCTATGACAGAGAAAAGCCGCGCCTTGACCCTATTAGAGCAGGGAAAGTCTTTTATTGATGTAGCAGCAGATTTAGGAACCTCAAGAAATACGATTTATCGCCTAAAACGGGCAGCTGAGTTATTGCCACCAGGTACCATACCAAAGAGGAAGGAGGGCACTGGTGCAGCTAGGAAGACATCTCCAAGGACTGATAATATCCTAAGGCGTGAAGTGATGTCAGACCCTTCTGTAACCTCCGCTTCAATCAAGAAAAAACACCCAGACCTTCTCCAGAACGTCGCCCTCAGGACCATCCGTCATCGCTTACAGAAGGACTTAGGCCTACCGGCTCGCCGCGCTGCCAAGAAGCCACTTCTTACCAAGGCTATGAAGATGAAAAGGCTCAATTTTTGCAAGACCTATAAACATTGGACAGCTGCCCATTGGAAGAAGGTGATGTTCAGTGATGAGAGCACCTTTAGGCTGGTCAGAGGAGAGTCAAAGATCGTGCGTCGTCCCAGCAATGTGTCTCGGTATGACCCAAAATATACCGTGAAAACTGTGAAGCACCCTGATAGTGTGATGGTGTGGGGTGCCTTTAGTGGAAACAAGGGCAGAGGAGGTCTGTACTTCCTTCCCAAGAATGTAACCATGAGGGGGACTAACTATCTCGAAGTTTTGAAGCAGCACATGCTGCCATTTTGGGAAATTCATCGGTGTGAATTTTTCATGCATGATGGTGCCCCTGCTCACAGGTCCCAGTTAGTAAAAAGGTTCTTCAATGATAATAATATTAGTGTTTTGGAGTGGCCTGGTAATTCCCCGGACCTAAATCCTATTGAGAATGCTTGGAATCTGATGAAATCCAAAGTTCAAGAGACAGCATCCGGCAGCATCAAGGACCTGATAGAATCACTGAAGAAGATCTGGGTTACGATCGACCCCACCTACTTCGCAAACCTCGCTGAATCAATGCCCAATCGACTCAGAATGGTCATCAAGTGCAAGGGCAACATGACCAAGTATTAACTTTCATGAAATATTCATAATAAAATATGTAAGTTACATTTTTCTGTTTCATTTTCCCCGAATTGTCACATGTCACTTTTTTTGTTGCCGCCACTGTAGAGGAGATCTTTTTTTTCCTTCAATCTGGATGCCAACAGTTAGGTAGAAGATTTTGACAAACTGAGATCTTCATCTAGATCATTTAGCTCCTTTTGGGAAAAAGATATATGGAGCATTATCTTCAAAAAACACTTTTTCTTCTTCATTTTCCTCAACACTGGAGGAATCCTCGTCACTAATTCCAGGAAGTTCTCCAAAGATGGTTAATGAATTTCATCAAAATAGACTACAGGACGACGTGCTGATTGAATCCCAGGATACTCGAGGCTGCTCTGATTCTTTGTTAATCTCAGTCAAATCAATAGTGCAGGAGTAGCAGTCAGTGCCATGGTTTGTCGTCTCCCTCCAAACCATGGGAATTCCAAACTTCACCCAACTCTACTTGCCCTTGGTCCAACGAACAGATATTAGGTGCATGTCTTGCATACCATGTGTGGAGCCCAAGCTTTATCCTGGTGACCAAGTTTCATACCAAAATAGGCAAGGTAAGTATACTTTATGAAACTTGTGACAGGATTCGTATTAGGGACATCGGTGAATTTTTCAAGATCTTCTGGCCGAATCCATTTCATTCACTTGCGAAAGAATTAAGGTAAAGAATGAAAGCGATGCCCTCATCACCACGCGAACAAATCTACCTCTTTCACCCCTATCACACCTATTACATACTTCCTCACTTATTTTACCAAATACCACCTGCAAAAAAAAAGTACAAGTTAGTTAAAAAATACCGCATGTAAACTCTTCAGAATTCGTTTATTTAAAGAAATAAGAAATGTAAAAAAAAAAACATGTGGCGAAAAATCAAAGGCTGACCTGAGGAAAATAAATATGATTTTAGGATTCAGCACATCAAATTGTTCTAGCTCAACTAAATGTTGACATTAAATTTGGTTTTGGTCAATGTAATTAGTTCCTGGTTAATAGAGAAGAACCGACATTGATAAAACTTGTTGGCAGGGTAGATGTGAGGGTTGTGGAAAAGAATAAGAGAGAAACAGAACTGGATGAGGTAGATGTAGGAAATTACAATGGATAGATCTGCTTTTGAGAGGCTATGAGTTGGGAAGGAGGTGAGAACTAGATCTCGCGCATTTCCATGTATATGAGTATAAGAGGGAGGTATGGTAGGGGAAGTTAAAATCACCATGAATAAGTAAGAGAGCAGATGTCCGTATGGTAACTAAGGAGACGATACTTAATCTCATTTTAATGAAGAGTTTCGATTGGTAAAAGAGAGCGAGAGAGATGAGACCAGCAATTCTATATTCATTCTTTATTGCACATTAGTTAGATATTTCTAGTTTTATTAAGTACCCGCCGTTTTATTAAAAGAGACCGCTAGTTTCGAATTAAAAATTATGTTTACAATCTTCCGGATTTGTCTTATATTCGCCTTTTCTTCATTGTTTAACCTGTGGATAAGTGTATCGAAGTTCATCGGAGACTGATGCTTGTTATTTTGCCAAAGGTAGAAGTAAATTAATGTAATTTAGCACTTTCTTTAATTTAACTGACGCGTTTCGATACATCGAGTATCATCTTCAGAGTTACAATGGGGAATTATTACAAAGTATTCACTTTATATATGTTACAAAATGTGTTAACAAAATTACGAACGAAGCTATACACGTATAGGCAGGTTGGATCCAGGTGATAAAAGGTCGGAGGAGTAGGTACCCAGAGAGGTCGGGGATTAAGCTGCTTGCCAGAGGGGATTAGTGGCTAGGGGCAGCTCTGAGTACACCTGTCCCTCTGTTTGCTGTTCTTGCTCTGGGCAGGATTTCATTGGAGTTAGAGTGTATGTTTAAATTCGGTTGCTTCTCTTGGATAAATATAGCTTCAAGGAATAGCAGTTTGCGCTTATCCAGAGGTTAAACAATGAAGAAAAGGCGAATATAAGACAAATCGAGAAGATTAAAAAAAGAATTATTAATTCGAAACGCGGTCGCTTTTATTAAAACATGCGCTAATGAAAATATATTGCCCAAATTCACACGTGTATATATATATATATATATATATATATATATATATATATATATATATATATATATATATATATATATATATATATTCAGTAAGAAGGACAAAACGTTTCGGGTTATTACAAAACCCATCTTCAGGAGCTAAAAACAAATTCTAAATGAATAATCTAAACCTAAAAACATAAATAACAGCACAAGTTCAAAGTTAAAAACAACAGATCAGAGAAAATCACAAAAACGACGTTAAATATAAAATGAACGTTACGTTAATGAACAAACAAAATCGTGAGGTAAAGAACAGAAAAATATTTGTAAAGAGATACTATCAATTAAGGACAAAGTAAACGTAATATCACAAAATTAAGCAATTGAAATGGAAAAAATAGAGAATTGGATACAGGCAACTATAGAGATTATTTTGACTAAAGCCTTTCCGGATAGAAATGCCCTCTTTAATGGTTTCAGTTTTTCACAATTTTCGCAGTTATTGCATCTAGCTGTCAAGGACAACTATTTCACTTTCAATGGCGTGTTTTATCATCATATTGAAAGTGTTGGGATGGGAAGCCCACTAGGTCCGATTTTTGCAAATATTTTCATGTATAATTTTGAAGATAGACCCTTCCGTGATTGCCCTTCTCAATTTCGTCCCTTATTCTACAAAAGATACGTTGACGATACGTTTGCAGTTTTTTCTTCTGGTTCTTGTTCAAAAAGGTTTTTCGATTTTATAAACAATTTACACCCTAATATTACTTTCACTCAAGAACATGAGATTAATAATATGTTGCCATTTCTAGATGTTAATATGTCTCGTACCCCTTCCGGCATTCTAACGTGTGTTTTTAGAAAACCAACTTTCACAGAGCAGGGTTTAAATTTCTTTAGTTTCTGTGATTTAACATACAAAATTAGCGCCATTAAAACACTCCTCTTGAGAGGTTTTAATTTGTCTTCCACTTATTTTAGTATGCATTTTGAATTCAATTTTTAAAAGAATACTTTGTAAAAAAATGATTACCCCTTATCTTTAGTTGAAAGCTGTATTAGGAAGTTCCTCTTCAGGCTTTATAACCCCTCGACTCTTTTTAATGTCCCATCGGAAATCACGTATGTCCTGTTCCCAGACATCAGCCCTTGTAATGACCTTCTCCGAAAACGTTTAATTTCCATTTTTAGGAAATTTTATTGTCAAATTAATTTTAAACTTTTATTCATTAATAACAAAAATATTGGTAATTTCTTTAAAGTGAAGGACAGTATTCCCATGCTGTTTAGTTCGTGCATTTTATATAAATTCATTTGCCCTAACTGTAAGTTGGGGACCTATATAGGAAGCACGGTACGTACTCTTCAGTCGCGTTTTTGTTCTCACATGGGAATTAGCCATAGAACCGGTAAAACATTAAGTAACAAAGAGTTATCTTCCATCAGGAAACATGCTATTGATTGTAAAACAATCAATTGTAAAAAATTTGCTAAATCAATTTCATCTCTCCGCATTAAATAATCACTCTGTATTAAATACAACCACCCAAATTTAAATGAGGACACGTCATCCTTTCCTCTGTTTATAACTTAACCAAGCTGTATTCATTCTTTGAATTCCTTCCTGTTTTCACTCGTCATTGTGATCCGACCATGTAAGGTAATGTTTCAGTGTCTATATTTTAGTTTTACCTTTTGTTTGTATCCAATTCTCTATTTTTCCATTTCAATTGTTTTGTGTTTTGTTATACTACGTTCACTTTGTTTGTCCTTAATTGATAGTATCTCTTTACAAATATTTTTCTGCTGTTCTTTACCTCACTATTTTGTTTGTTCATTAACGTAACGTTCATTTTATATTTTTAACGTCGTTTTTGTGATTTTCTCTGATCTTGGTTTGTAACTTTGAACTTGTGCTGTTATTTATGTTTTTAGGCTTAGATTACTCATTTGGAATTGGTTTTTAGCTCCTGAAGATGGGTTTTGTAATAACCCAAAACGTTGGAATTAAAGATGGGACCCGCCTTCTTCGTTTTGTCCTTCTTACTAAATATAAGACTCAAGCTTTGTAGAAGAAATCTAGGTAAATATATATATATATATATATATATATATATATATATATATATATATATATATATATATATAAAGAATGAATCCAAGGACCAAAAAGAAAGTAGTTTCCATTAAATTGAATCTTTAATGACAACGTTTCAGGCTCCAAGCCTATCTTCAGGTCTGACAAAGAGAAATGAAGAAATATTTAAATTCTTACCTATTAATTATTGGTATAAGGTGAAAATCCAAATCAGATAGACAAAACATCATTTAAATAGGGAGGACTAATACCCTTTATGCCATCAGTTCAAGTTTAGGATTCCTTTATGGCTTACCAAAGATCCACAAACCTAATGTACCCCTTCGCCCTATCTTGGCTGCCTACTCACTTCCCACATACAAATTAGCTAAACATTTAGTCCAACAACTCCTTAAAGTTTTCAGCACCAACCGATATAGCATACTTAATAGTTTTACATTCGCTAAAGAACTTATGGACCTAAACATTTCTCCCCCCCCCAAAAAAAAAGATACTTGTTAGTTTCGATATCCAGTCACTATTTACCAACATTCCTATTAAAGAAGTAATAGATATTATTCTTCAAAAAGCGTTTGCTAACTCGGACCTTTTCAAAGTTTTTACCCCTCAAGCACTTAAAACATTTGTGGGGGGCGAACCAAGTAAAACATTCGTCTGAAAAATTTAAACGGTTCACACAAAATCTTCGGGGAACGTTTATCATTTTTGCGCTTGATTACCTCCTTTGCCGAGAATACACATTCAGTATCGTGTGCTGGATCCGAGCTCTGATTGAAATGAAAAGAGGTGCTGGCAGACAAAGAACAACTCTTTCGACCCTTCCCCCGTCCCCTTGGCGCTCATGGAGCGGCCAAATAGGGAGTAAGGGGAGGCCCAGTACTCCTTTATAGACCTCCATAGTCACACTGTCTAGAGCCAAAGTTGGCTCCGAGCACTGTGAGTACGGCGGTTAGGAGTGAGAGGGAGAGGAAGAAGAAGGTTTTACGATAGGACAGCGAAGAAAATAACAGGAGACAAAAGTGGACTTAGTCATGGGACCTAAAGCTTAACGTAGATTCTGAACCAAAATGTGTCACTTGTCTCTAACTATAACCTTGCAGTTTATCGTGACCCCTGTCCCACGTATCACCGTGAGTCCCGTGTGCGAATATAATAGTAAAAAAACGAATAGATGCTGAAGGGTGAAGGAAGTAAGAGGTTTGCAAAGAGATACTAGTTGCCTCGAGGTCAGGCATATTTTTGTCTATTTTAGGTAGTATAGTTAGCGTGATAAAGTTCGAAAGTAGTATTGGTATTTATGAGGCGTTCAAACCGTTATTAGTATATGTTCTTACTAAAAACTGGTGGAGGTTTCTATCTCTCTATCTATTCTTTCGTATTCCTATCCTAGTTATAATTGACTATATGCTATTCTCTGGTGTTGCTTCAGTTAATTAATTACTTTTAGTCGTCCTCGAGTATTATTCTCTTTCTCTAGGTGTAGATTTCTTCTTCGTCTTCTTCTCCTACCTCATCTATCCTTGGAAAACTTGGGAATAATCTGTGTGATCTCCATCCTTCTCTTTGGCCAATTTGGTTCTTTAATTCAACTCGTACTTCATTCTGTGTCTTTTCTAAGACTTTCCTTTCTCTTTTTGCAATTATTCTGTTAAGTGGCTTTATCCTTGCCTTCCTGTGCAGGTCTCGTAGGTTTCTTTTTATCCTCTTCTGGTGTTTGTTATTAAGTAGATAGCTTTGTTTTGGACTTTTTGGAGTCGTTTACATCGCGATGGTTTGATAAATAATCACGGACTGTACTATGGCTTGATAAATTTTTATCTTGTTTTTCATGCTTAGGTTAACTAACTTGTACAGTAATGCCAGGCCACTCTTCCCTCGATTTACCCTCTCAGTTACGTGCTTTTTATAAACTGATTTCGCAATTGTTAGTCCGAGCACCTTGCATTATTTGTCGTATCTGTAGCGCTGTCCTTCTGCATATACATCTAAGATGCTCCTCCTGTACACGGGTACCATTTTAAATTTATCCTTGTTGGTATTAATTTTCCATTTTCTTTGTATCTATTAGGGCTTCTTATCTCTTCTGCAGTCATCCTAGCTTGCATTGGGCCGTTCCTGTAGGGGCAAACTATGATTTGAGTGATGTCGTCGACAAATTGGATGCTCAAGCAGCCTTCATTTCTTGGTGGTGGTATATCTGCTGTGTAGATTGAATAGAGAGGTGGAATAAGACATCCGCCTTGGGGAAAACCTGCAGCGAGCTCGAATAGTTCACCCTGATGTCTTCCTATTTCCACATAAGCACGTCTCTCCATTACATAATCACATAAAATCCTTTCTATCTTGTTGTTCATTCCTAATCTGAGTATCTTGAATTGTATACGCCTCTGCCATACTTCTTCGAATGCTTTGGACACGTCCCAGTATACGAAGCCTACGCTTATTTTTTCTCTTTGCTTTCGCTATTTTTTCAAGGATGACTCAAAGGGATATCTCCGTGCTTCTGTTTTGCTGAAGCCAAATTGGCAGCTGTTTCTTCGGCCATTATCATCGAGGGATTTAGACAGTCTGTTATTTATTTTTTTCCAATACCTTACCGATGAAATCTAGTAGCGAGACGGGGCGGTAGTTACCACATCATCTGGGGGGGGGGGGGTCCCGCCTTGGGTATGAATATCATCTTCGCCACTTTCAGTTCATCAGGAGAGTATCCCGTGTTTAAGCACGCATTGAAGGCGTTTCTCACTCCCTCCAGTATGTTCGGGGGAGCTTCAAGGTAATTTTATCTGGTGAGTCCCGATCTGCCTGGGGCTCTCCTTTGGAAGTTAGTTCTTTATCGTTTATTTTAATTCCTCAGATGTAACGATTGCGTCTATTCTGTCGTTGTTGTTTCTCCTCTCCCTGACAAAGTGGAAGGGGTATATCCTTTCGATCTTCCCATTGAGTTCGTCCACGATCTGATGTTCGAATTCAATGTCATAGTCCTCATTCTCTTCTTCGCTAATTTTGCATACATTTCTCCCGTGCTCTCTAAATAATACCTCTCTTTCTTCCTCATCTTCTAAAATGTTGTTCTCTGCATCCTTAATTTTCATTTTATCCCTTGTTATCCGTGTCTTTAATCTGTTGATATGTTTCCAAAATTCCCTTGGTGATGTTTCCACATCTATTTTCTCGATGTGCTGATCCCATTTCTCTTTCTGTTTTTCATTAAATTAGTGCTATTAGTTCTCTTTTCTGTCTCCTTAGTGCGTCGTATGCTTCCCTTGATGTTCCGAATCTTCTTATATGTTCTGCCGCTCGGCTGATCTCCTCGATCAAAGCCACAATTTCTGGTGTCCACCTAAATTGTTTAATGGTTTGGAACGAGTTAATGGGGACTGCCCCCTTCTCTGCCCTTATAATTTTTCTCTGATCCTATTCAACTCCCCGTCGATTTCCTCTAGAGTGGCTTCCCCGAGTGGGCTATGCACGTACGTCTGAAGTAATTCTCTGTACTTATCCCAATCCGCTGTATGGTACGCCTCCCATTTCTTGTCGTCGGTGAGAAAGCTTGCGTGATCTGTCTGAGTTAAACTAGCTAAGCTGGGGGACTTTTAGTCCGGTAGGGTGACCCATGCCAGTAAGGTAGCTGTAGTAGGATCCAGACTAATGGTTGTCAAACTTCTCTACCACTTCTTTGATGCATCTCCTTGCATCCCCCTACTAACCTCTTCAATTCTATTAGTACTAAGTTTCACCAACTCTCTTCAACTGTCCAAAAAAAACTGAACAACAAAAACCAAACATTCATCTCTATTACACATAAGTTGTTTATTAATAAGGGCCTCACCAGCTCCCTTATGCCGCGTGAGAAGAGAGGCTTTGGAACCTCTTTAAATAACGCCTTGAAGCACTCATAGGTTATAAGAGACTGAGATTGAAGGGATCTTAGGCGTTTGGGGTACGATTAATGGATAAATGCTAGGTATACCTTAGAAGCTTTCTCCTAACGTGTAATTGCCTGACCAGCTACCTGTGACCGCTACTTGGTGAATAAAGGCTCAACTGATCTTTGGAGAGAGAGCTTTTGTGCCTTGCTGGTTGCCAGATCAGCTAAAGATCTCGGATGAAGTCGTGGGCACTTAGCTTTACTATTTGCCTCAAGTCTGGCCGTTTTTAGTTGATTAGTAGGGCTTAGCACCCCTGTCGAAAAATCAGAGAACCAGTTCACTGGGGCTCTCGTGCTGCTCAGTTGAGAGCTGCGGCACGATTGGGGACATCCGGCCCAAGGGAGACCTTAGGGTTGGTGTGCTTGATCAAAGGGTTTCTGTTCGCCGAACGCCCGAAAACCTCCTGGAAATAGGCGGATGTGATTAGTGCGAGAGAAAATCACAACCAAAAAACCCTTTTTTAATGCGTATGGTACGAGATTTTTGTAAGATGGCGAAGAAGAATGTTCCTCCGTTTCGAAAGCTAACCTGCAAAATATGCAAAGTCTACAGATGGAGTGAAGACTTCGGGGGCAGGAGCTGCAAGGAACTCACAGAGGCCGTCAGTGTCTGCGACTTCTGCGAACTCGAGAAGCGCCTGGGTGAGAGCATCGCTCAACTGAGAGAGGAGAACTCCCTCCTTAAAAGGGAAGTTCAACTCTTAAAAACAGAGAGATGCAGATGCTCAGGCGAGAAGGCTCCCGACGTCCAACAGCCGATTTCTTCTGCTGAAGGGCTTCCTCAACGAGCAAAAAAGAATAAAAGAAAGAAAAAAGAAGAGAAAGTAGAAATAGAAGAAGAGAAAGTAGAAAGAGAAGAAGAGAAAGTAGAAAGAGAAGAAAAGAAAGTGGAAACAGAGGAAGAGAAATTAGAAGCAGAAGAAGAGAAACGGGAAACAAAAGAAATGATAACAAAGGAAGTCAAGAAGAAGAATAAGAGGAAGAATAAGAAGAAGAAGAAAAAAAATTTAGAGATACAAGAGGAAAGCGGCAAGTCGCCTCCGAAAGGAAAGACTAAGTCGTCCGCAGACAAATGTGCAAGAGTCACCCTTATTGGTGATTCTCAAGCACGGGGTTTGAAGCCCCTGCTAGCGGCCCGCCTTCGCACAAGTGTTAAGGTGAGCTGCCTCCCAGGCTGTGGGAATAAGCAGGTAAGAGCTGAGGCCGAGAAGTCTCAGATTTCAGAGACTTCAGTCGTGAGATTATGAGGACAGTTATGGGCGCTGTCGATGACTGTGGATTGAAAACCCGCAGACGCGTCGGGGTGGGGATGCTCCCGAGGTGGGGTCCAATCCGGACTGCCCACTTGAACATGTCGCTAAACAGGTGCCTTACAGACCTCTGTACGGCGGAGGGTGTCTTTTTTGTTGACCCGTACGCCTTATTCTATGGTAGAAAAGATCTCTACCAAAGGGATGGGGTGCACCTCTCCTTTAAGGGCAAGGCGTTCCTAGCCAACCTCATCCAGGATGTCGTGGAGCGCACCCAAAGGAGTGTCCAGCCTATTGGGAAGGTGGACGTACGCCAGTACGCCCGAGTCACTCCTCAAAATACCTCGGAGGTTGTCAAAAATGGTGCCACCGCGACAAACAAGAAGCCGGGAAACGGAAGAGTATAGGAAGTCCTACATTAGGGGACTCCCTGAAAGTTCTTCTGTTCAATGCGAGGTCAATCAGGAACAAGTTTCCTGAGCTCCGTGGCCTCGTAGCGACGGAAGAACCCGAAATGGTAGCCATAACAGAATCGTGGATAAAAACCTCAAACCGAGACTTTGAAGGCGAATTCACGGTTCCTGGCTACCAACTCTTCCACAAAGATAGGCCAGACAGAGAGGGTGGCGGTGTAATGTTGTATGTCAAGGTTACAATCAAATCTACGAACTCCAACGTTATATCCGACCATGAGCTCCTAGGCGTCGACCTAGAGATCGGTCCTGTCAGATACAGAACCCGAGTGCTTTACAGACCCCCTTCCCAACCCGTTGAGAAGGACAAGGAACTGTACCAGCTGCTGGGTGAGCTGGCTCAAGGCAGAGTGTGCATCGTTTGGGCGATTTCAACAGCCAAGTTGACTGGGAAACCAGAGCAGCCTGTGGCGAGAGCGCGCTACTCTTGGAGTTCGCCAACAACGAGTTCCTCACTCAATGGGTGAGAGAACCGACGAGAGGAGACAATATCCTCGACTTGGTCTTCACCTCTAGAGATGATATCGTTGAGGATCTCTGTAGGCGAAGAGCTCGGTGGCAGTGATCACCAGCTAGTTAGATTTAGTGTCAAGATCCCGAAGGTAAGGTCTGTTGCCAGTCAATCAAAGAAACTTGACTTGAGAAGAGCAGACTTTGCAAGCCTTCGAGCTGGACTGACTGACGTGAGGCTAGAAGTGTGTGATGCTGTTGAAGACTGGTGGAATAGTTTCAAAACCACATTCATGAGTCTTCAATCGCGTTTCATCCCTCTGAAATGCCCCCGTCTGTCTTCTATTCAACCTAAGGGGTTTAATCGAGAAATCGGCCAACTGCCTAGGCAGAAGAGAACTGTGTACCGGCAATCGAAGATCTCGGGTGACTTTGACGAATACCGGAGGCTAGCCAGGAGAGTGAAGTCCATCATAAGGGCGGCTAGGATATGGACTTCACCGAAGTTGAAATCAAAAAGAAGATCACTAACCTAATGACGAATAAGTCACCTTGCCCGGATGGGTTTCTACCTAAAGTGTTGAAAGAAGTGCGCGATCAAGTGTCACGACACCTGAGCGCAATCTTCAACATGTCAATCCGGACCGAATGCGTTCCTAGAGACCTGCTTGAGGCGGAGGTGACTCCAATCTTCAAGAAAAAAGATCGTAACCAACCGTCGAACTACCGACCTATCAGTCTGACTTCGATAGTCGGTAAACTCATGGAAAGCATCATGGTGGACAAAGTGACGTCGTATTTAGAGTCAAACCTGCTACTGAGGAGTAGTTCCCAGCACGGCTTCCGAAGGCAACGGTCATGCCTGGCGAACCTTGTAGAATTCTTCCACTTCGTTTTCAGTGAGCACGATCGGGACAAGGCGGTGGATGTGGTCTACCTAGACTTTCAGAAAGCCTTTGATAAGGTACCACACCGCCGCGTTCTCCGGAAAGTGCGAGCGCTTGGCATAGACGGAAAGGTAGCCGGCTGGATCGAGAACTGGCTAAGTGGCAGACGGCAACGGGTGTTGTTGAATGGACAGTCTTCTGAGTGGGTGCCCGTTACTAGCGGGGTGCCTCAAGGTTCTGTCCTGGGACCACTACTATTCATCATCTACGTCAACGACATGGACGGTGACATGTTTGCCAAGATTTTCAAATTTGCCGACGATACCAAGCTTGGTATGAACGTTGCAAAGGATGGAAATACTGCCCGCCTGCAGGAAGATCTTGGGAAGATTGGGGAGTGGTCGGACACGTGGCAAATGCCTTTTAACGTGGGGAAATGCAAAGTGATGCATATCGGCCACAGAAACCCCCAATCTCAATATATCCTTAAGGGCACTGCTATTGTATCCACCGACACTGAAAAGGACTTGGGTGTAACAATCACTAGTGACCTCAAGTTCTCGAAACAGTGCATTGAGGCGGAGAAAAAGGCCCAAAAGATGCTAGGCTATATTAAGCTCCAGTTGGGTAAACGGAACCAGGAGATTGTACTGTGCCTGTACAACTCACTTGTCCGACCACACCTGAAGTATGCCGTACAATTTTGGAGTCTTTCATTGCGAACGGACATCCCGAGATTGGAACGCGTGCAATCCAGGGCAACCAAACTGATTCCCTCTATCCGACATAAAAGTTATGAGGATAGACTAAGGGAATTAGATATGTTCTCGCTGGAAACCCGTAGACTGCGTAGGCAGCTCATCGAAGTTTTCAAAATACTTCGAGGGCTCGACAATGTTGACTACCGGGATATTTTCACACTGAGTGAGAACAGAACGCGCAATCACGGCTTCAAACTTGAACTGAAGCGTTACAACCGCAATCTGTGTGGATTTTTTTTCACTTACAGTATCTGCGGTATGTGGAACGCACTTCCAGTGGAAGTTGTCAACAGTGAATCTGTTGACCAATTCAAGTCAAGACTAGACAGGGTCTTGAAAAGTGGCCGTTTAGGGACGCAAAACAATTGAGCAGCCATGTGCCCGCTTGATTGCTAGTCCAAAGGTACCCTCCTTGAATGGACCGTAAGGTCTCCTAGGGTACCTTCTTTCCTTGTTGTTACTCCTTGTTGTCCTTGTTGATTCTTGTTTATTTACATTAGACTCGCAGTGTGTTCACTGCAAGGAACATCCACTGGTTCCATAAAATAGTTAAAGGGAAGATTGAAGTTAGCCAGGCAGTTGTCCGTTTTTGTTGTTCTTTTTCGCAAAATGGATTTCAGCAGCCGTGTTCATGTGCAAACGGTTTGAGCGTTATTAACTTTTTAAATCTATCATGGTGCTGATTGGACAATTCTTGCAGTGCTTATGTCTAAAAGCTGATTGGTCAATTTGTTAACGCTAAGGTCTGTTATTCCAAATATTAACATAAGTATGACGATTAAATGTATCTCAATCCTGATTGGTTGAATTTTGTAGTATTATGAGTAGACGAAATGACTATTTATATAGGTGTACTTTTGTGGAAAAGGGAGAGTACAAAAAGAGTTATCATTATTATTCAAGAAGAAAAGTTTTCATTACTGTTCGCCATTTCAAGACTTATTCCAGCTATTTCTCTAGGAATAAAGAATCCAGCTATATATATATATATATATATATATATATATATATATATATATATATATATATATATATATATATATATATATATATATATATATATATATATATATATATATATTCCTTTATCCTAAGGAAGCTCGCTGATCACATAACCCAGCCTACAAAACTACAAGAGAGAATACGTTACCACGGACCTTATAACTGCTGACCCCTCTTCCCGAGACCCTATATAATCACTGCTGCAACTCGTATTTAAAGACAGCTATTTCCTTTCCAACAATAGTGTTTACCAACAAATTAATGGTGTAGGTATGGGTTTCCTCGTGCTCCCATCGCTGCTGACATTTTCATGGCAAACATGGAAGAACTGATTTTTAATAACTGCCCTAAAAGTTTTGCTCCAATTTTTTATCGCCGCTTTTTTGATGACTACTTCGCCATATTTCATAACAAAGATCAAGCAAACAGTTTTTTAGAGTTTATTAACGCCTTGCACACTTACATTAAATACACTGTCGAATTTGAAAAAGACAATGTCCTTTCCTTTTTGGACTTATTGATTGACAAGTTAGGCAATCAAATGACACCCAAGTATACTGAAAACCTACCTACCTTCACTGGCTTAGGACTCAATTTTTTCAGTTTCTGCGACCAACTCTTCAAAATCAATTCTATAAAAACACTTCTTCACCGTCCTTATCACCTATCCTCAACTTATTCTTCTCTCCATAAAGAATTTGGCTTTCTTCGTAAATTTTTCAAAAATAACATTTATTCCAGTAATTTATACGATAAGTTACTTAATAA
This sequence comes from Ceratothoa steindachneri, assembly GCA_963969495.1. Taxonomy (NCBI): domain Eukaryota; kingdom Metazoa; phylum Arthropoda; class Malacostraca; order Isopoda; family Cymothoidae; genus Ceratothoa; species Ceratothoa steindachneri. Next base: position 216,885,203 of record OZ018317.1, read on the forward strand.
ATTCTTATACCAGCAATATGAGCCAAGGTTACCTATTAGCACCACCCCCAAAGACTCTCTCTATGTATCTTTACCATACTTAGGTTCTTTCAACCGTTCTTTCCGTAAAAAGTAATTAAGACTCTTCCAACACTTTTACTCACATCCATTTTAAAATAATCTTCACAAATAATTTATCAATTGGTTCAATATTCAATGTAAAGACACACTCCCTCAGAACTTACGTAGCTGCCTAGTTTATCAGTTCATTTGTCCTCGCTGTGTTCGAGGCTCATATATAGGCAGCACCGTTCGTTCTCTGGAGGCCAGGGTGTGTTCTCACCTAGGTATTAGAAATAGAACTGGCAAACCTTTCAACCATAAATAAATATCAGCTATAAAAACTCATATTATACAATGTAAAACTGATGTCACTCATGAAAATTTTAAAATCCTTGAACATTGCAATAATGAAATCTCCCTTCGTATCTTAGAGTCTATGTATATTAAAACCTTCCCTTAATAACGACGCAAGTGGGATTCCTCTCCGCCTAGTTTAACCACTCCCCCATCCACCGCGCTTACTTCCGGTCTCCCCCCCATCCTTAACTTATTCAGTTGAGTTTTCCTCACGGCTTAACCCGGTAAGTTACATGCTCCGTCCCTTTCTCTCCTTAGTCTTCCTCATTTAAATGTTTTGTCTATCTGATTTGGATTTTCACCTTAAACCAATAATTAATATGTGTGATAGAACGTGTTGAAGCTGCGTTTAATTTCAACTCCTACCCCGTATTATTTAAAACCACGATGCTGCCCACGTGCATCTTCGATTCGAGGCTTGGAGTCTTATCTCAGCTACCGGATGCCAATGTTTAAACAAGGAGGTTATCGTCCCCCCGTTCGCCCCCATACGCCGACCTCGCCAGATCGAGTTAGGCTTATGAACAGATAAGGCATTTTTCTCCGGCCCGGCTGTGCGTTCCCTCCAAGCTTTCACTCCATTTCCCCCCCCCCCCACGCGAAGGAGATGTCCTGGCTATTTATATGGAAACTTTACCACTAAGATCAGATTGGAGATCCAGATTTTCGTCGCGAAACATCACCACGACCCTCTCTCCCTTTGTGCGCCAAGGGACCTCGACCTCGAGATTCACCATCACTTGTCCAGAAGGAGGACAATATTCCTTGAGTGCCAAAGGTTCGAGCCTTCCCGACGCCAAGTCCCAAGGCTTCCTCCCCCTGTTGTTCAAGGAGAACAGCATTAGAACAGCCATTGTTCGTTTTGAGCCCTTCGCCAAGAAACGGTTCTCATCCCCCCCCTGTTGTTCAAGGAGAACAGCATTAGAACAGCCATTGTTCGTTTTGAGCCCTTCGCCAAGAAACGGTTCTCATCCCCCCCTGTTGTTCAAGGAGAACAGCATTAGAACAGCCATTGTTCGTTTTGAGCCCTTCGCCAAGAAACGGTTTTCTTCCCCCCTTTGTTGTTCAAGGGAGAACAGCATTAGAACAGCCATTGTTCGTTTTGAGCCCTTCGCCAAGAAACGGTTCTCATCCCCCCCCCCCCTGTTGTTCAAAGGAAAACAACATTAGAACAGCCATTGTTCTTGAGCCCGTAGACAAGAGACGGTTCTCATTCCCCCCTTTGTTCAGAAGAGAACAAAGTAGAACAGCCATTGTTCTTCAAGCCGTTCGTCGAGTAACGGTTCTCCTTTCCAAGACGCCTCGTCAGGATCCTTTTATCCCCCCCTTCGGCTTGAACTCGCCAGCGGACCGAATATTCCTTTAAGTACCTTCCACTGCACCCTAATGAAAAGTTACGTAAGCCAAACGTCACCTTTTGAGTATTGATCCCTTTTGTCAATTCTATCCTGTGCTTTAAATTGTTTATCGAACCATCCCATCTCTTTAACTCTATATTTGTTTTACCTTTTTTAATCCCTTAAATCCTTGGATTAGCCCGAGTCTCCACGACCCTTTCCATTCTGTTTATGTCAATATTTTCCGTTTTTGTGTATTGTTTATAGTTATTATTAATAAAACTCTATTTTATTAATGATAGCAATATTATTATCCTTGAGCTCAGTTCCACTTCTTAAGCATTTTGAAGATACATAATATCGGCCGCCAGACAGTAAACGCACTCTAAAGATAATTAAGGAAGTTCCCTCAACGAATAGTGTAATATATGGTATCGTCGGGAGTCATTCTACGACAATATGTTAGAATTTAAATATTTCTTCATTTCTCTTTGTCATACCTGAAGATAGGCTAGGGGCCTGAAACGTTGTCATTAAAATCATACAGGGAAATGGAAGGCGGATTCCAAGTACTTTCGAACTTGTTCAGTTCATTCTCAAGGAATAACGAATTACAATACAGAGGTGGTATATATAAGAGACAACAGAGTGGTGCCCCGCCCATGTACAGCGAAAGGACACAGAATAGAGAAATATTATCAAAGACGGGATTAAATACCGAATACGAAGGGTAAATGCATATAGATAAGGTCTATATGCCTGAAGATAGGCTTGGAGCCTGAAACGTTGTCATTAAACAATCAGTTTAATGGAAACTACTTTCTTTTTGATCCTTGGATTCATTCTTAAAATTAAATTATCTTTAGCCGGAAATAACTACTTCTAATATATATATATATATATATATATATATATATATATATATATATATATATATATATATATATATATATATTTATGCAAAAAATCACACATGAAAATGAAAGGCGGATTCCAAGTACTTTCGGACTTGTTCAGTTCATTCTCAAGGAATATCGAATTACAATACAGAGGTGGTATATATAAGAGACAACAGAGTGGTGCCCAACCCATGTACAGCGAAAGGACACAGAATAGAGAACTATTATCAAAGACGGGATTAAATACCAGATACGAAAGGTAAAGGCATATAGATAAGGTCTACTTCCGGAAGTTTCAACTGTGAGAAAAGAATGTAGAAATTTAGGTCACATACACATGCAATTATCTATACATTGAAATAAACAAAAGAAACATAACTAATTTAGTAAATCAAAGGCTAAGTTTTAAAATGGACAATTTCGTTACAAATAAGCCTTTTAATAACAAGCTCCAGTTTAAAGAGGCTGGGGGATATATTAAAATTAGGCGAGGAATTAATGAATGACCATTCGACAATATTTCTTTTAACATAGCCATCAAATTTGTAAATTTATTTAACAGAATTCCAATCGGTAGGGGGACTATTTTTAGATAAATGGACAAAGAAAGCACTATTACTTTCACCTTTTCTAATATTGTATTTACACTGGGTCAAATAAGTATTCGTAACGCTCTATAATAGGTATATTTGAAGTAATATTCTGCAAATAGGAATATCAGAAAACCACAAAACTTTGAACAAATAAAGGCTGCGCTAATTTGCAATGGAAAATACTGTAAACTCAATGAACTTTCAAATAGAACAATAACTTTTCAAAAGTGGTGTAAATAAGTATTTGTAACGACCAGATGTGGGCACTAAATACATTTAAAGTATTTAAATATTAAATACATGAGAAAAATGTATTTAGATACTAAATACATTTTGAAAATGTATTTAATATTTAAATACCAAATACATTAAATGTATTTAGATACATTTTTAAATACATTTCAAGTACATAATATGTAATGACAATTGATAAGGACCATTGGTATCACAACAAAAAAATATTCATTAAAATGAAATTGTATATTATAATTACTAATGTAGGATATGATGACAATAAAATAGAAGTTCAATAGAATGAAATTTCAGTTAGCTATTTATATCAACTTTACATTTAAGTAATATCAGTTGCTGAAATGTTTCGTTATATAAAGAACTCCATTTTGGAGATAAGTTCAACCCTCCTAAAGAGAAGAGTCATTCCATAGGAGCTGACGATGGAAGGGTGGCGTTTTATTTAATAAAAAACTTTTTTATGTTTGGATATCTATCTAAACTTTCAAGTGTTTTATTTGAATCCTGAAGGTAAATGAACAATTCTAAATCTGCGGTTGATTGTGTTTGAGTTGGTTTTGTAAATCCAAAATAATCGTCACTGGATGATTCATCTTCGGGTCCCTCTGCTAAATTTTCAATCATTTGAATCATAATATTTTAACGGAGTCTTGGTGGCTTGAACTTTCCCATGAAATACTGAGATCTAACCAGCGGAGTTTGACAAATGGATTGCTTGTTGATGCACTAATGGCCTCTGTAACGCAGACTTTATCTGCCAAGGTCAAATAAGATTGGTAAAGTTTTCCAAAGCCCTTAGTGACTGCACTTAGAAGAGGGTGGCAAAATTTAAGAGAACGTGACTGAAGGATCTTCAGCTTTTTTCCACAGCGAGTAAGGTAGGGAGCAATTCTCCATAAAAATAGTTTTGTTCTCCCTGTAGGCGATCAATTGCCACTGCAATAGGAGCCAAAACTGAAACATACTCCCCAAGAAATTCAATTTCGTGACTTCTGAACACTGGAAGTTCAAGGGACGTCATGAGTTGATGTAATTTGTCTTTGTGTTTTAAAAGTAATGACAATGCATTCAAACAGAGAGTTATACCTTGTAATGCAAGGCACCTTTAATGAGCAGTTGATGAGTTTTGATAATCTCTGCTGATTTTGGACAACCGCTTTTGTACCATAATGCTGAGCACTTTCCCATCGCAACATGGTTGATATTTGCAAAAGAAGATATTTTCAGTGCCTGTTTTTCATCAGTTGTGGCGACGAGACTCAGTGTGTGTGAAGCACAGCACACATGCTTGGGTAGGCTGAAGCTGCATGGGTCAGACGAAAGGTCTTCTTCCTGATCTAAGGCACTTTTCATTAAGAAACTATCCTCCAGCTCGTGCTTACCCTGATCTTCTTTACCTACCTAGATTCCATCTTCTGCATATGTGGACACATTTGCAGTAGTGACTGCAAATTCCTTAAACGCTTTAACAAAATTAGAGCTGTTATCAGTGACGGTGCTCGTGATTTTCTTCAGGAGGGTATCGTATTCATTGATGATATTCTCCATATGTTCAACAATCTTGATGTAGCTATGTTCTCCTTTGAAGCGACAACATGCCAATACTCCACTGTGACGGACAAGATCATCTTCCTCGAGCTGAAAAAAAAATGCGAGTAATAGTCCAATGTTTGGCTGATAAATGTTTCCATAAATTTTTCATATTAAAATAATAGAGATAAATTCCTCCAACAAATAGGTCTGCTTTCAGCCAATAGCTGATAACTTCCTAACTGTAAAGACATTTTCAATTTCATATTTCATTCAGAGCAAATTCTTAACATACCCAATGAACTCTAACGCCCAAAAAACTACCGTGACGAGTTGACCAAATATCTTCAGGAATACATAAGTAAGAAGTGCTTTCTAGTTTATTCTTCAGTAAAGCTCTTCTCACTTTCTCTTCTTCTATAAGATTTCGGCCTATCGTCTACCTTGAAATGATGTCAACTGAAGAATTGAGACCTGCGTTAGTAGAATGTGTGATTATTGTGAGTGAAATTGATTATCACAGTGAAATGAGAATATATGGTATGCATATCAAATTTTATATATAAAATGTAGCTATATGAATATCCTATAGCTATATAGGACTAGTACATTAATTCATAAATATATTATTAATCCTTCATATTCAGAACTACATAGTAAAATATTGACTTTTAGTATTGTTAGGAATATATATATTATCAAGCTTTATTTCCTACATTTTTGACGGGCAGGCATGCTAGTTTTGACTTAATACAGGTATTGATACTATAACGAAATACATCGTTATAGGAATTCATCTAATAACTACATATAATCGATCAATAATTGTACTAATTATTCCTGAAAAAATAATATCTTCAAGTAAATGATAGGGCGCTTTAAGAATATATGTATGTGGATTCTCATGTAATTATTGCAATATATTGACCTCTGTTGTTTGTATATGTCTTTGTTTATTTAACTTCGTTATATAGCCTACTTAGTGACCAATGATCCGAACGCTTTAGTATTCGGTCGTTATGATAGCTTAACCTGTACTACTAATACTATAATTGTAAACAACATTTGTAACTCAGAACTCACCTTTAATTAATCTCACAAAAGCTGGTTGCTCCATGGTTGATAGGGGCTGCACACCTCTTATGATAAAATCTGCAATCCGCTTATTAACAACAGATTGTTTGACCTTCTTAGTATTTACTGCAAAAACACTCTGGTAATGTCTTTAATTTAAAACCGCTCCATGAAGGACCATCGTCTAATACCGAACATTTTCTTTTTGAATCTTTTCTTTGAGCTGTCACGTAGTTATCCGCTTTTTGCACCAAAGCAGGATGCTTTCTCTGTTTATAAAATGTACATGATCAGTTAATTGAAGGACATTTGTTTCACATTGCCATAATTCACGTTAAATTCAACCAGCATATACTATAAATAAAGGTGTTGCAAAAGGAAGCAGGTAGGTTCGTGTATGGTAAACCTACGCTACTTAACATTATCGTTAGCTACTAACAATTTTGCCATATTTTTTAATAAATAGTGAAATTTGTTTATTCAATTAAGTATCGTATAATTAGCTTTAATAAATTTTTACCTACAAATGAATGCGTAGATTGTAAGTAGCATTTCTCGCCGCAGAGATTTCTCCATTGCATGATCTACATACACACTTCACTTTTTTTCCGTCGGAAGATTTCACTCTATAAAAATTACTATCTAGTAAAAGATGACCATAACAACACGATTCTTTATCTTCCTCGTCTTTATTATTGTCAAATTTCACCATTTCACCCTCTTTCGAAAAGCTGAAGTTGCCATGCAGCATTTGAAATAACGTTGAGCGCTCTCACTATACAACCGAACACAACTGTGACCATCTGCTAACTGAATTTCAACTGTTGCAAGTAATCTTCCCTCACGGGCTTACGTAGTCAACTCTTTGTTTAATACAAGTTGCGACAAGCTAAAACATGCATTACACGTTCTTAATAGCTATATTAACCTATTATCAATAAAGTATTTAAATACATTGTATTTAAATACTTTCAAATGTATTTACAAATACAATTTTAAATACATAAATGTATTTAAATACTGCCCCGTTCTGGTAACGACACATGAAACCTATTCTTAGTATTTAGTAGCCTGTCCTTCGCTGGCCAGAACAGCTTTTAAACGCCTCCTGTATGACGAAACTAGATTCTTGCATAACTTATTCGAGATTTTCCCCCATTCTTCCATACAGATATCCTCTATCTCTCCAAGATTTGATGGCTGCCTCTCACCGACTTTAATCTTCAACTCATTCCAAAGATTTTCTATTGGATTCAAGTTGGGAGACTGGCAAGGCCACTCGAGGACAGCGACACCGTGTCTGTTTGAGCCACTCAGATGTTTACCCAACGTCTTCCCATGCTGAGTTTTCTGGCGGAGATGCAAAGATGTTTTTTTAAAATTTCGCAGTATTTTGGGGAATTCATCGTTCCTTTTATGAAGTGAAGATCTCCTGTGCCGGCAGATGAAAAGCAACCCCAAATCATGATGCCGCCTCAACAAACTTCACCGTCGGTATGGTGTTCCGCCGCTTGTAGGCGGTGCTCGATTCTCGCCAAACCATATGATTGTAATTATTGCCAAATAATTCAATTTTTGTCTCATCCGACCCACAAATTTTGTTGAAATAATTATCTTCTTTGTTTATCATTACTGTAGCAAACTGCTTACGAGCACCTAGGTGCTGCTTCTTTGGAAGAAGGGCCTTCATCGCACGGCGCCTGCGTAGTCCTTCCCTTTGCAGTGCATTCGTCACTGTCTGCCTTGTGACGTTGACTCCATCCTACGCCAGAATATCTTTCCTAGATATTCTGGAATCTTTTTTCACAGTTCTTTTCATACGAGTGATCGCCGAGGGTTTTTTTTCTCGGAGCACCCATCCTTGGTTCGTTGGTGACTGCACCTTGTTCCTTCCACTTCTTGATTATTGACTGCACCGAACTTAAAGGGACACTTACAAAGAGTTACAAGAAAAGTAAGTACTTTAAGAGACCATTTGGTCCATTTCAATGGAAGTACCTATAATTGTATCCCTAATTCTAACTATATACAATACCGCAGATAAGGAATAGGATAGTAAAGATGAAGTCTCTCCCACCCACCTCTCCCACCCGTTTTCGGGCTTGGAAAAGTGAAAATATCTACCTGGCAGTGTTGGAAAATAGACACATCAAGGAAATTTTAAAAGGAAAGCAGGAACATACTATAATATATACAAAAACAAAATCTGACTTATCATAATTATCCTATTTTACAACATGCTCTTTTTTCTTTTCTTTTTTGTTAACATGCAATGTTTTGTCTCCTATTATCTATTAGATTTATCTACTCTTTCCATTCTTATTTGAAAAAACTTTATACTGTGTTATTGGACACTGATAGTACCGCTTGTAGATGCAAAGCTTTTTATCAGATATTTTTGAAAATAATTTTTCATATACATATCCTAGATTATTTGTATTAATAAAACATGACAGAAGCGTATTTACATTTTATATAGATGCAGAATTAAATTAAAAACCGTAATTGTTATTATGTCTTACTCATCTAAACTTAGAACATGCTTTTTTATCGTTTTTATCAACATACAATGTCTTGGCACTTTTTATCTAAAGTTTACCATTATTTTGTCCAGTCTAGTTTTAAAAGTGTCAACTGAACTTCTGGGCACCACTTCTTCAGGCAACTGTTTCCAGACTTTTGCAATTTTATAGGAAAAAAAAGTTCCCACATAAATTTGTTCGAAAATGTTTCACAACGATTTTCATGCTATTATTTCTCGTATAATTTGTGTTAAGTTCGAACCAAGTAGAATAGTTTACATTATCTATGCCTTTCATGATTTTGAATACCTCTATTAATTGACCTCTCAAACGTCTTGTTTCTAGTGTGAATAAATTTAGTCTTTCTAGTCTTTTCTCATAGTTATAATTTCGTAATTCTGGTATCAATTTTGTGGTTCTAGTTTGTACTTTCTCCAATCTGTCAATATCCTTTCGTAAGTATGGTGACCAGACCTGAGCGCAGTATTCTAATTGTGGTCTTACCAATGCATTGTACATATTTAAAATTGTAGCTTTATTTTTAAAACTAAATTGACGTTTGATATATCCAAGAAGCTTCATTGCTTTCTTTTCCACTTCGATACACTGCTGAGAAAAATTGAGATCATTTGATATATAGACTCAAAGATCTTTTTCATTGTCAATTACGGTAATATTTCGATCAAAAATTTTATATTCTGTTGTTAGGTTTTTATAACCTACATGCATTACTTTACACTTGTCTAGATTTAGGGGCAGTTCCCATTTTGTAAACCACTGTAATATTTTATCAATATTCTTTTGAAATTCTAAAACATCCTCCTCAGTTACTATTCCTTTTCCTAACTTGCCATCATCTGCGAATTTCGAAATTTTTGACAGCAGGTTATCATCTACATCATTAACATATATAATGAAAAGCAAAGATCCAAGAACTGTACCTTGTGGAACTCCACTCCTCACCGGAGTCCATTCTGACTCTTGTCCGTTAATGACTACTCTCTGTTTACGAACAGTGAGTCAATTTTCAATCCATTTTGCTACTTCTTCTTCTATTCCTAAGGCTCTTACTTGAGACATCAATTTCTTATGCGGTACTTTATCGAATGCTTTTTGAAAACCTAAATACAGAATATCGGCTGATCTGGTACTGTCATATTCTCTATTAACAAAGTGGAAGAAATCTAATAAATTTGTGAGGCATGACCTATGTTTTCTAAATCCGTGCTGTGAATCATTTAATAATTTATTCTTTTCTAAATGCTCAAGTATTTTTTCTGCAATACAAGTTTCGGGGAGTTTTCCAACTATTGAAGTTAAACTTATTGGGCGATAATTACGAGTACTAGCTAGTTCTTTACAACCTCTTTTAACTATCGGCGTTACATTCGCTATCTTCCAATCTTGAAGAACAATTCCACTCTCTAACGATAAATTAAAAATCTGCGTTAGGTGTTCGACCACTTGATCCTTGATTTCTTTCAGAATCCTTGGAAATATTTTATAGTAAAATCATTACATCTAATAGATTCAAGTGGTCTAATACCGGCATTTTTATTAGTTGGTGTGGGATTATTAATCGTATTCTCTTTTATAAACACAGATGCAAAATATTCATTTAAAGTGTTTGCTATATCAACATCGTTAAATTGTAAGATATCATATTTGTCTTTTATTGGGCCAATGCTACTTTTTATCGGTTTTCCACTATTTACTAAAGCGATAAACTCCTTTGGATTTTTTTACAATTTAGAGCTACTCTTATCTCTTCATTTCTAAATCTTCCTGTATCCTTTATTTGCCTAAACTCTTTCACAATCTTGTTTCGGAGTTAAAGAGAGTGTTCTTTTACCTTCTGCATACTGATGGTCTGGATAAGATGCCTACACGTCGCTTTGTTTGTGGCGGAATGATCGCTTGCAGCACCGGCAGCAGATCGTAAGCTCTTTTACTTGTTCTAAAATAATCTAGAAGCATTTCGAATCACAGAATTTGCGAGAAGTGTCTTATGAAATGCAAATAGATTGATGTTACATACATATATGATACGAGTACTTATTTACAACACTTTTACGAACTTATTGTTCCTATTTGTAGGTTTAGCATTAGTTCATTAAGATTATGGTATTTTTCGTTGGAAATTAATTCAGACAATATTTTTTCAAGGTTTTGTCCTATATGTAGGATCATTCTTAAACTATACTTTCTCTGGAGCGTTACGAATACTTATTTGTCCCACTGTATGTTGGGTCAAGCGTACTATTGTTATTATTATGAGTCAACATTTTGTACATTGTAGACTCGTACTTGAATATGAGGGAAACATTTAAACTGTTCAAGAAGCGGGGAAGCAAGGAAAAGGACTCAGTTCTATAAAAGGATTTTTTGGCCAAATCTACGCACCCTGCAAGAAATATTTGAGGGTAGCAAAGATTGTTACCTATTTCAAAGGTTTCAGAAATCTCAAGATCCAAGAATTCGGGGCTGGTGACCCACAACCTCTGGGGAAACATTGAAATAAATACAGACCGTTTGACTTTATCATTATGACCTGAGTAAAAAAGAATATAAGAACCGGTGTTGGTAGGTTTCCGATAGACAGAAAATTTAAGTCCAGATGGAGTCCTATGAATAATAATAATAATAATAATAATAATAAGTATTTTGTAATGCGCTCTTCAAGGCCTGAGGCCTTCCCAGAGCGCACGTTGTGCTGAGATGAGAATGGAAATTCAATGGAAATTCAAGAGGTGGGAGAAGGCAATACTGAAAAGATGCGTTTTCAGGAGACGCTTAAATGTGGTAAGAGAGGGAGAAGACCTGATTTCAGCAGGAAGAGCATTCCACAACTTAGGGGCGCAGATTGAGAAGGAGCAGTCCCCCATTGAGCAGAGGGATGAACGAGGAATATTCAAAAGATCTAAGAACGAGAGGACACCATTTTGTTCGAGTTCATGGGTAAATTTAATAGAGGGAACCAGAGAATTTAGTTCAGTAAGAAAACCATTGACATCCTTAGAAGTAGGCCACAAACAAATAATATCGTCTATATATCGGAACCAAACAAGGCGAAAATCGATCATTGTGGGGAGTATTGTAGTTTCAAAAAACCATATATATATATATATATATATATATATATATATATATATATATATATATATATATATATATATATATATTTTTATATATATATTTTTATATATATATTTTTATATATATATATATTTATATATATATATTTATATATATATATTTATATATATATATTTATATATATATATTTATATATATATATATATATATATATATATATATATATATATATATATATATATATATATATATATATATATATATATATATATATATATATATTAGAGAGGACAGGAGATAAGCAATTTTCCATAGCTAGACCAAACTTTTGAAGGTAAAATTTACCATTAAAAGAAAACAGGTTTTGTACACATTGAGATGAGCTCAATGAAAATATTAACTGCCAAGGAAATATCAAAGTTACGCAATTTATCACTAAGAAAAGGAAAAAACTTATTTACTGGCACTTTAGTAAAAAGAGAACATACATCAAACTAACAAGGGCGATCTTATTAGGTTAAGGAATGGAGTTAAGTTTATCAATAAGGTCGTAACTATTTTTAATATGAGATTGAGAAATAGTACCAATAAGGTGAGTGAGGTATGAAGTGAGCCATTTAGATAAAGAATATGAAACTGAGCCAACAGAACTAATAATAAGGCGCATAGGGTTATTAGGCTTATGAGTCTTAACAAGACCAAATAAATATGGCAGAGGAATTAATAGATTTAAATTTAGCAATTAAATCGCGAAAATGTGGTACCACGGGCGTACGGAGCGTGTCCTACATGGTCACAATCCGTACAAATTTTCTTTTCAATGATCACACCATAAATCTGAACTGATAAACATATTTTAAAGTTCTTTATGTGGAAAATAAAGGTATTTCTGTGAGCTACCTGTCGGACACTATGCATTTCTGCTGACTTTAAAACTTTAGTTTTGAGGACCAAAAAACCACTAGAGTTACAATCCGTGTCCACCTGACCACAACTTGGTCTCATATATATATATATATATATATATGTATATATATATATATATATATATATATATATATATATATATATATATATATATATATATATATATATATATATATATATATATATATATATATATAAAACATGTCGCAACGGCAATGACTCGAACATCAGACTTCTTTAATCTAGAGCATAACTCGCCAAGCCCACATCCAACAAACTCGGGTCACCACTCGAGAGCTAAGGACTGCAGTAAACCAGCAGGTAGACGGAAATAAGTTTTTTACTTAGACTCCAGGACATATACTAGATCAACGAACGGAAACGGTTAAAGGACTTTGGAAAGGAAGTAATTTTAGGAATTTATAAACTACAATGGATAGAACAAATCTTAAGATTCTTCAGCTCAACGTTAACGGATGGAAAAACAAAAGGATAATGTATGGAAACATTTTTAGAAAACTTGACCCGGACATAATTCTGATTTCGGCACACGGCGTAAATCTTCAAGAAAACGAGATAAAAATCTGGAATTATTATGTTATAGCGGCCAACCCGACGGGAGAACTACACGACGGGGCAGCTATAGCAGTTAGAAAGGATATTGAATATAGAACTTGCAACGAATTGGACGAAGCCTACATCGCAGTGGAGATTAAAATGGAATTGACCAACATCATTATAGCAACGGGATACCAACCGCCAAGGAGAAAACAACTGCCCATTCAGAACTTCATCAGAATCTTTAATAATAGGTTACCAATGTTATTTTGAGGTGATCTGAATGCGCACTGACAAGAGAGCGGATATAGACAACGAAACGGGATAGGCAAAGACCTCGGAAATCTGTTCGATAGAGATATCTGTCAGAGACTTGGACCAGACTACCCCACCTATGTGAGGGTAAATCCAGCCACTAAATCAGATATTTGCTTGGGCAACAACTATCTTCCATATAATTACTATATGAGGCCAGAAGATATCCCATGTACGGACCACACAGCGACTGTGCTCACCCTTAATCAAAGACCAATCCAGATCCCAGGAAAGGTAACAAAAGCCTTTCATAGACCAGACTGGGAGACATACAAGAGAGAATTAAGCACATATCAGCCGAAAGAACTAGACGGCGTATCGCAAGAAGAGATAGACGATGAACTAGAAACTATTTTAGGAATTTGATTAAAAAGGCGGATAGAAAAGCCATCATAAGAAACAGCTACTCGACGATTAAGACCTTTACCTGGTTCCAGAGATGATAAGGAACCATAGAAGACTAAGGGAAATTTTAGACAACATAAGGAAAAACGGACCGACGAGGGAGCTGCTCAACGCAATGAAGACGATAAAAAGGAATCTTAATACGGAAATAATGGAAAAACAAAATCAACAATGGAATGAAGCAATCCAGAAGATTGACGAAGACACACCCACGAGAGAATTTTGGAAAACAATAAAACAAATGAAAGGAAAATCAGGGGACAAGAAGATGACCCTGAAGGATAATCAAGGCAATACGATAGAAGATATTGACGCAATATATATATATATATATATATATATATATATATATATATATATATATATATATATATATATATATATATATATATATATATATATATATATATATATATATTTATTACCTTTTTTAACTGTGATCAAAGCGGTGCTCGCTGCATCAGTGTGCCTGGTTCGAATCGCTTCACTGCACGGATTTTTTCGAAAAAAGGTAATAAAAATATTACTGCAATGAAAAATTATTCCTTTTTCTCTTTCAATGTGGTTTAATGGATTCATTTTCATCATTCTCTCGTGCTAGTTGAGAGATATATACATTTGTATATCTGCCACGCGTTTAACTATTCCTCATTTATTCTTTGAATTCCCAATTAATTTTCTATTTCTTTCATAGTCTCCGTTCGAGCTGGCGAAAGTGTTCCTTAAAAGCTATTCTATTTAGAGAATTTTTTGGTTCTCTGCGTAGCGTAGTGTACTAACGGCATACTTTTAACTGTGATCAAAGCGGTTCTTGCTGCCTCAGTGTGCCTGGTTCGAATCGCTTCCCTGCACGGATTTTTTCGAAAAAAGGTAATAAAAATATTACTGCAATGAAAAATTATTCCTTTTTCTCTTTCAATGTGGTTTAATGGATTCATTTTCATCATTCTCTCGTGCTAGTTGAGAGATATATACATTTGTATATCTGCCACGCGTTTAAC
>OZ018317.1:216907610-216986204 GCA_963969495.1 Ceratothoa steindachneri
TGTGGGATTTTCCTAACTGCTAGTTTGGCCATGCGAACCTCTTGCATGTAAGGAGACAGATCAATGTGAGATATATCAACGTCGAACGGGAAATACGTTAAATTTTCAACTAGAGCGGTTTGTAAATCAATGTATCGGGTATCATAGGCGACTAAGACATTTACCATGAGGGACGACTGCTTTCAGTTCAATTTCTGGTCCAAGTTGCCTTTAGATGTAAATGTAGGCTTGTCGGTGCATCATATAAACTCAGACAATTTTTGTAAAGGTTGGATTCAATCATAGTTGTAAAAGTTTAAATTTTAGATACTGTCTGAATATTTATAAGGTAAAAATCAACATTACTTTTGTTCTTCTACTTTGACTAGAATTAGCTGCTTTTTTTAATCTTTTGAAGGAAATTATGAGCAAAAGTTTCTTTCCTCTCTAAGACTTTACACACATCTAAAATGTATCAAGCTCTTTTGAACAGCATTCAGGATGTGAAGAATTCTTTGATCAGTAATTGGTGGAGTCTTCATAATATTTGTTTACGAGAGTCCTGTTTTACTAGGAGGTTTTTGTTCCAAATATTTGGCGTTTGCTTCAAATGTAAGATCTTTCTAAAGGGGAACGGTCACTTAATTTCATCATTCATTTGATCAAGTTCATTTTCAAGGGCTCAGTCACTTCGGGAGCACAGTTCTCCTGGGGGTTAATAATTTTCATAGCTCCTTGCTCCTTCGTGGTACAGTCATGGCCAAAATGTTTAAGACTTTATTTTTCCATATACGAAAATTAAAAGAACTATTCAAATATTGTATTTTGTTTCAATATGTTTGCTTTAAATTTGAATGTGAAAT
Organism: Ceratothoa steindachneri; assembly: GCA_963969495.1. Lineage (NCBI taxonomy): Eukaryota > Metazoa > Arthropoda > Malacostraca > Isopoda > Cymothoidae > Ceratothoa > Ceratothoa steindachneri. The sequence continues at coordinate 216,908,453 of OZ018317.1, forward strand.
ATATAAATCTTTAATCCCCAAACTCATTTTATTAATAAATACCGTCAATTAATGTTCGCAGTCAATATTAACAATGATACTCCTAGTTCTTAAGGAGTGCTTCAATTCGTTTTGGTATGCTGGTAACTAAATTTGCGATATATTAACTGATATTGCAACATTTTTGTTCAATAAGCTGCCGTAATTGCTCAACGGCCAGTAAGATTATAGCAGACAAATTCTGCATTGATATGCAAAGATCTCAAAGGTTCAATGCTACTTCCAGCGAAGAACTTCTTTATTTTTTCTTTGTGACAAGGTGCGCCATCATACTGAAAAATATAGTTATCATGCCCAAATTGGTCCTGAGTTATTGGGAAAAGGTGCTGATGAAGCATGTCCTGGTACCATTTTGAGTTCATGGGCAAAGGTGTTAGTGCTCCAGTTCCTTTAGATGAGAAGAAACTCCAGACATGGAAAGTGTCCTGGTGTTTCACCGTGAGCACGACAAAGGAGACCTAAAAGGGCTCCCTTTTTCTTTTCCTAACGAAAGATCTTCCAGAAGCTTCAAACAAGCAGAAGGGAGCATCATCAGAGAATGTCAATTGCCTCAGTCTTTAACAGTCCTTTATTTATATTTCCTATCCTTAAGGTTCTTCTTTTTTGGTAAGCTAAGGCTTTTTCGCAGCCCTTCTCGACCTGAGACCTTTGTCGAAAAGTCTCTACCTCACTTTGCGCGCTGGAGCGCTCACACTTGCCTATTTCCACCCCGACCTTTTTTCTGGGATCTTACCAGTAGGCGATCATAGTGTTCATTTTCAGCTCTTGAGTGTCCAGAAGACTCCTTCACAGTCTTTTTAAAGTCATTAATCACCTAAAAGATGGTTCTTTGATGCAATACACTTATCTTCTTGCATTTCAGGCGACTGGTGCATTAGTTGCACGTTTTTCAGTCGAAAGAACCATTTCTATAATTGAAAAACATTCAAACAATTATTTTTTGCATAAAATATTACGAAATAAATAGACAACATAATTCATTTAACCCAGATTTTTCATCATTTTACCCTTTTGTTTGAATAGCAAAGCTCCAGAGACTGAAATTCACCTACAACAGGAACAGGAGCAGAACGCGATTTTAGATTCAGCTAAGGAATGCACGGTTATTTCTCATTATTTTTAAATTGCTGAATTTTTTAATAACATGCAATAATTTTAATATTAGAATATTTATCCATATCACGTAAATTTTAAAAACGAACGTAAAATAATTAAATTATATGTCTCAAAACCTTTACCCATGACTGTAAATTCTTTCAAGTTCTCGCTATTATGACTAAATTTCGTGGAATAATTCTCTACCGCCACCTTTTTGGATGAAGGTGGCATTTTGTATTTTGTCCCTTGGATCGCCTGGAATTGAAAAAATAATAATTTATTGGTCATAAGGTTTAGTTTCTCACCATTTTTTTCCAGACGGGCTGAAACCAAGGTGTGGTAAAGTCTCAGGCTACTCTTGAGTAAGATTTTCTTGCAAAATAACAAGCTTAATCTACTCGAAATAATGATAAAACTGAACTAATGCTTACTAAAGATGATGGGAGTAGATTTAAATTTGTTTTATTTGATGTCAATTTAAAGCGAAAATAACAAAGATCTATAAAGAAAAGAGTGAAGTTACGTGGATGATCTACATATTGTCGCAGAGGCTTCTTATAGGCATTGTGGCCGGGATAAAACTCATCAACCCGTGTTAGGGTTTAGAGGGTACCTCATGCCCTAGATTTCATCGATTGAACTCAGTTCGTAGAGGTAGTCTATTAAACTACTTAGTTGGTAGACAAACGTTACCTGCAGGTCCGTGGCATTGGCGAGCGCTTTTTAAACTGCCTCTTATTATTATTATTATTATTATTATTATTATTAAGGTAAGGAAAGACAACTTTCCTTCATTCTACCCCTAAACCTAACAGTGGTTGGCCAACGATCTTAGAGCAAGTTAAACCCCAGCCCCACTAGAGAGCCCCTCCAAAAGTGTCTGAGATGACACTGGAGCCGTGAAAGGTGACTGATCTAACGGAAGACAGAAGTGAGAATGTCCGAGTGCAAAATATCAGGGCGTAGTTTGAGGATCGCCTTTCAGCAAAGACCTTCAAAGTTTACTTATTAGTGTCAGTAAAAGTAATTAAAGGTTCTTTTGGGATTGCTTTCCCGCTTCTCACCCCACAGTCAGAGACGCGGGGGAAAATGAGAGGAAATTTGAAGGGGAGAATAATGTAATAAAGGAATTTTCCAATCTATTATTAGTGGTGGAGTTTCTGGTTAACGAGAGCTGCAAAAGAAGTCAAGTCCTTACAATTGAAGTATAAACCTCTCTCTTCCTATTCGTGCTAATCTTCAGATCACTACTTTTGTTTTTGCAAATCACTTTTCTCCCCTGTCTTACCCACTTACTTTCTTGTCATCACTCTCCCACTCCTTCTCTTCGCTATCCCTCGAATAAATCAGCAGACATGAGATCACCCTATAAATTATGTTGGTTTCATTTAAAAACTCCTATTAACAAGAGTGTTCAATGGAAATAAAACAGTAGGGCATTAGAAACGTTATTCTAAGAGTAATTTTGGAAGGGCGACGATTTGCCCTCTCTCTCTCGCTGAATTGACGTTGGTTGAAGCTAAAGAAAGCTTATTCGCTGTTATTTTATCTCATCTGCTCAGCTGGCCATATTCGGCCTGGCGAAATCATAGTTTGCATTGGTGGAGAATGTAATCTGTGTTTCCGCGTCCCTTCGAGGTTATTTATTGATCAAGATTTCTTGAGCCGCGGGAAGTGGTTGGGTAGTGATTCAATTACTGTTCTCGTCTTATCCAATCCAATCCAATCCACAACAATTTTCGAGACTCTACTGGCAACTTTACCTCTAAAATCTATAATTACAATTACGAACCCAAATGATGGACCTATTGACAGATTCTTCGATGCTTTTGTCGACTTTCCTAACGTCCTAATGGCGCAGCCAGAGACCGATGGCAACTCCATGAAGGCGACACCTAGACACCTGACGCCATTTATGTCCTATCTATTCTGGCAGTTCGGACACAGCTTGATTGATTGATTGAGGGGATTTTTATTCACACAGTTCTCTCGCTGCCTACACGTCAACCTCTAAGAAAGCTTTCCATCCACGCGAGCTGCAAGCCTCCTGACCTTAGGCAACCACTAAGAATTCCAACCTAACCTTGTCAATAAATACTAATAGTGAGTGTGTTTACTTACCAACCACTCCACTAACTTCTCTGTAACCCTATCAATTTTGTGTGATTTTATCAAACCCAAACACATGTATCTCTTATCAACGATTTCTTTAAAATATTAATATCTCACTCCCACAAACATGAAAATACACACTTCTCCATTCTTTTTTCTCAATTCACAGCCTCTCCCTGGGTAGCCCCTTCACAGCAATTTCTGTCTTCTTTCTCCAGTTCTATTCTGCTCTTCCTATTTCACTTATTTCCCGTATACACCCTGCCAACAAGTCTTATCATAGTTAGAACCATAATTAAGATCTGATGACTAGGACTCAGGTTTCACTACTTCTATCGTTAGACTCTGCCACAACTTCGTAACTCGATAATTATGACCTCTTCTCCCCACATCCATTGCCTGATCGCGTTCCAAGCATTTATCAATTACTCTTTCGAATAATAATAAACGCAGACGAAAAGAGAGTTCGGAGGAAGGGAGGAGGGACCCGCGGTCGTGGTGAGGAGAGAGAAACAGCCTCTGTAGTCGCCTATTCTCTTCTTAGTCACTCGTAAGCCACCCTCCTGAAGTCTGCCAGCGAAGCAAAAAGCCACCCGCACCATGGCGGATAACGAAAGCAATCCATTCGCATTTTTGAAAATTCTTGCATAACTCTACTCCTCCAAACTGACGCCCCAGATTTTCCACATATCACCCATACTGGATTATCTGTCTTATTCTCTGACATGTCAGTCTATTTTTTCTTGCCCCACTCTACCTTAAGGCCTTAATCTATCTCTTCTCTCTTAATAAAAAAGGACTATTCTTTTACTAACTGCTTCCCTACAATTCTCTACCGCCCATTCCTGAACGATCTTCTCATTTACTTCATTGGTAGCATTTAAGCCTTTCTCCTCTCTAATGGTACCATCGTTGTTCGTCTAATTCCTAAGAAATATAACCAGAGCCCATAACAACCAGCACGCCACCGTCCAATTCCTTAACTTCCATTGGTCTCAAAAGTCTTTCAAAGATTATTGTTAGTACGGATTTATGACCACCTCTCCTACTCCATCGCTTATAAGATTTTTCAGTGTGGGTTGGAGGCAGGACGCAGCACTGAATCAGCTCTCATACATACACGAACCGACTTCGTCCTGCGGCCGATGCTGTCAGCATCCATTCTACTCATTCGTTAACGTTCGACACCATGTGATATGTCGATCGAAATGTATTTGTTGAGAGCAGAACAAGAAATCACTGCTTTAAACTTGAACTGAAGCGTTACAACCGCGATCTGTGGGGAAATTTTTTCACGTAGAGTATCTGCGGTAGTTGGAAGTGGTCAACAGTGAATCTGTTGAGCAGTTCAAGTCAAGACTAGACAGGGTCTTGAAAAATGGCCGTGAAAGGACGTAAAGCATTTGAGCAGAGATGTGCCCGCTCGACTGCTAGTCCAAAGGTACCCTCATCGAATGGACCGGACCGTGAGGTCTTCTAGGGTACCTTCTTTCCTTGTTGTTACTCCTTGTTGTTACTTGATCGCCTTCGTGAATTCTTGGGAGGATCTTCTCATTCTTAACATTCTTCTCATTTTTTTTCCTTTTATCATTCTTATTATTCTTCTCATTCTTTATATTCTCTTTATTTTCATTCTTTTCAGTTTTCTCTTCTCATTTTTATCATTCCTACCATTCTTTTCATTCTTCTCATTTTTCTTATTCTTATTATTCTTGATATTCTTTTCATTTTTCATTCATATCATTTTTTATTCTTCTCATTCTTCTTAATCTTCTTCTCACCATTATTTTCATTCTACGCATTCTTCTCATTCTTTTCCGTCTTCTCAGGCTTCTTATATATTTCAGCCTTGTCAGACTTCGCAGTCTTTCTTCGTATAAATTCATTTTATTCCTACTATCCTTATTATTCTTATATTTATGGTTTTGTTATTTTTTGTCTTATTTTTTTATTATATTATTTATTTAGGGGTTGTCTTTGTGTTGGGTTATTGCTTTTGGTTATTGTTCTTTATTGTTTCGGCTTATCCTTTATGTTTTGGGTTATTATTTTTGTTGTGGGTTATTGTTTTGGTTTATTATTTTGGTTTTATTTTTATTATAGTTTTGTTTAGGGTTATTGTTGTTTTTTTGGAGTATTGTTTTTAGTTCTTGATGTTTTCTTTATTTTTGTTGTTTTTATTGATATTTTTTGGTTGCTGTTTTTGATTATAGGATTTTTAGTTTTCTTTTGTTTATTATTTTTTGTTTTTATCCTTTGTTGATTTGTGTTTTTGGTGTCACTTTTTATTATTTTTTGTTATTATTGTTTTTGGTTATTTTTTATTGCTGTTTTTGGTTGTCGTTGTTCTTTTGGGTTGCTGTTGGTTTTGCTTAGTTATTTTTGATTTTTTGAGTGTTGTTTTTATTTTGTTTATTGTTTTTGGTTATTGTTTTTGTTATTTTTGTTTTGGTTATTTTGCTTTTGATTATTATTGTTATTTTTATTGTATTTTATTATTTTTGTCTTTTTCGTGAATGTTCTTGTTTGGGGTTATTGTTGTCGTTTTTTATTATTTTTGTTCTTTTGAAATTATTTTAGTTTAATTTTTTTATTTTTGTAGTTTGGGGTTGTTTTTTGAGTTATTTTTGTTTTTGTTATTCTTATATTTTGTTGTTTTATAGTTGATTTTGGTTATTTTTATTTTGTTTTTAATTATTGTTATTTTTTATTTTTGTTTTGTCTTTCTTTTAGTTTTTGTTAGTTTTGCTGTTTCTGGTTATTGTTGTTATTCTTGGCTTTGTTATTTTCGTTGTTTTGTTATCCATCTTTTTGGATACTGATGTTTTTTTATCTTGTTTTTGGTTATTGTTGTTGTTTTTCTGTTGTCTTTGGTTATTGTTATTATTGTCTGTTTTGGTTATTGTTGTTGTTTTTATAGCTTTTGTTTTGGTTATTTTGTGGGGTTTTTTTTATTGTTTTTGATGTTGGTTATTGTTTTTTTCGCTTAATGTTAGAGTATATGATATTGTTTTTATTGCTGCTATTTTTACTTATTGTTTTGGGGTTATTCTTTGTTTTGTTTATTAATGTTGTTTGGGGCTATTTTGTTGTGACTTATTAAAATTATTGTTTTTAGTAATATTATTGATTTTTAAATTATTAATTTTCTTATTATCTTAATATATCCTCTGTATAGAGATTAGGTCCCAAGAGGTAGTAATAATTAATATTTCTTTCTTTTAGTTCTCAGGTGATCATCATAATAAATCCTCTTCCTAGAATTTCAAGTATTCCGTTGTTGTCATGATAGATCCTCTTTCTAGAGAACAGTTCTCCGGAAGTAGACTTTATAAAACCTCTTCTGTGTCATTAGGTCAGACTAAATCTTACTTTAACACACAATGTGTATCCTATTACGCTTTGTATCTAGGAACTGCATCTCCTCCGGCCACCAGAGTGCAAATTAATGAATTCCCGTCACTAGGTTGACCTGAACTATCTTTCCCTCTCATTATTCTTTTTTTGTATACGCTCTCTAATCTGTATGACCTGACCAGCTACCTAATGCCGTGTCAGAAAAGAGGCTTTGGAATCTCTATAGACAAGGCCATTTAACGTCTACATGTCACAAGGGAACAGTAATTGTGGATTCTTTTGCGTTGGAGCGCAATTAATTGGAAGATTGTTCTTTACCCCAATGACGCTTTCTCTGTAATAGGCAAACCACCTCTGCGCAATCGTTCTCGGGTGCATTAAGGCTCTCTTACTTATGGTGGGTAGGCTTTATTGCCGTGTTATCTGCCAGGATAACTAAAAGTCTCTAGTCCAGTCTCTGAGTCTTCCACCACAGATCCAGATCCCGGCCATCTGGGAGACAATTAGTACGATCTAGTAATGAAATGCTGTTTCGGCAAGGGACCAGGGCACAACTGCTAAGTGTCCCCTAGATACGCCCTCGGTTGAGGAGGTCTACACTACGACAAAGACTATGCTTCTTCCGGACACAACAGAGGCCACCTGTCTTCTGCACAGCTGCGGGTTCCGCAACTTCCATTCCACGTCGGATGCTCTGCTCTGACTATAAAATGTCTTCTGCGAGAGTTTCATTTGTAGCCAGCGATTTGCTTTCCTGGCCGCTTAGCTCTCGGAACTTAGCGCCCCGTTCGGCCTCAGCATACCTTCTCTTCCCTCCTTTGCTAACTACTAATCTCCGTCTCTTGTGCTAACTTAACCTCATTGTGGCTCTGCTTTTCCGTCGCCTTTCTCTACCCGTTCGTTGGCCCTTTCTTCTCCTGTTCATGGACCTCCTCGATCACGACCTGGAAATTACCTGAACCACGGAACTGAACACTCTTACGAGAAGATTAGTTACGTGGTGACCCTAAACTCTCAAAAGCAGGTCACCAAACTGGATCCGTATCCCGACCTGCTGACCACACCACGTGTAGGATTTGGTTCGTGTTTTCACAAGGGGTTGTGCAGAAGGCGCATACCACCCCTCCCAGTTATAGCGGCCGATGACAATCAAAGGCACCCAGTACTGCTGTTCACTTGTTGTGGTCAGTATTGGCCGTCAGAGGCAGGGGTGGTGAAATCTTGCTTATGGCCATGGATAACGCCCAAGCAAAACCTCATTTAACATCTCTGGAGCCACTCATGGGCAGCTCCACAACAGAAAAGGAGGTCAGCACTGAGATTTCTCAGGGGCCTTTAAACACCCACTTCTAGCAGAGAGTAAGTAGGCTTACTCCTCTCATAGTCCTACGGTTGTGGTGGACTTCCACTCAACCCTTCTCTGGGGGTGCCCTTGGACGACTCCATCTCCTTTTGAGTGGAAGTCCCTTGGTTACTTTCACAAGGGGCTGATAAGAGAGCAAGCAGGTGGCCCTAGATTGACCGCTCGCTCTCGGTGGGAGCGGCTCAATAGGACCAACACCATTAAGGGGTCAAGGGATAGCAGGGCCTGTCGGTACAGGGGGACAGCATACTTGCCCCCTCTCTTCCACAATAAATGCAGGCTTTCCGACCAGAGACCAGAACAGGAAAGGTATCTCGAATGGGATCTGTAACGTCTTCAGGAGGGTTGGCAAAGGAGCGGGCCTAGGATCGGTGCCAAGCATCGAACCCGAGTCCACCCCTGTGCAAGGTCCTCCTCAGACAAATAAGGTAATCCAAGACCTTACAAAGAGAGGAGGGATCTTAACCTCCGGCTGGTGACCCCATGGCATTCCCCGCTCTCCTCTCCTAAAAGTAAAAAGAACAAGAAAAATACAAAAAAGACTCGCGGCTCCTCTATTTCTCTCCGTTTCGGTAAGCGACCAAGCCAAGATTGGCACGTCCGACCACGTTGCTGCCTCAGGTGGAGAGTCCCAGACGAAAACCAGAACTGCGTAGAGCGGATCATCAATTACGTCGGGGTCCCTCATTCAGAGGCTACCTGGCGTTTCCGAGCGCACTGGCTTCAAATGCTTCCTTGTTATTCGCTCCACTGATGGCAGCATGTTGGGTAAGGGCAACATGATTCATCTAAGGAGAGCTCTAGCGAGTGTGATTAGTAGAGAGCCAAAGGTGACCCGATTCTAGGACGGAAGCCTTTTGGCGAATGCGTCAAAAGCCTCCGAGGTAGCCATGATTAGTGCCCTTCGGACACTTGATTGCACGCCTGTAAGTGTGACGCCACCTCTAGCATTAACTTCGTGAAAGGAGTCGTTTATGCGAGGGAAGTCGTGGACTGCTCCATAGAAGACATCACCCAAGAGCTGGCCGACCATGGGGTTGTCAAGGTTGAAGATGTGATGAGAAAACAGGGAGGGGGCTTGAAACACACCACTACACTCTTAGTGCGACTGCCGCGAAGGTGCTACCTCTGTCACCGCTTCGGCCGTAATAATCGCTTCTGTAGTCAGGGTTACCCGAAGTCTGTGTAAAATACATCCAAGGCCGCCTAAGTGTGTCAATTGCGGAGAGCCGCACCCCGCTTCTTCGAAGCAATGTGGTGCGTATCACCTTGAGAATGAAATCCTGGCCGTTCAGGCCCAGGATCGACTCTCGTTTCGCGATGATAAGGAGTTAGTTCTAAGGCGCCCGGCGCTTCCTTGGACCTCCTATAGCTCAACGTTTAGAAAGACACCATCGGCTCCTGGCCCTTCCAGAACCACGAGCACGGTCGTTTCCTCGCCTAGTTGGAACCTTCTGCGGTTCTACCCACCCCGGGCGCTCCCCTGGTAGAGCTGGCGGCACTAAGGATTCACATCCAGACCTGTCCAAAACCAAGGCTCCCTTCTCTCCCCCCAACATGACCGTTTCGCGTAAGGCGAAACGGCCGTGCACCTCCACCAAGTCGTTAGACTCAATGGAGAAACACCCCTTCAGATGCTCGTGAAACAATCTTCCGGAGATCGTAAAGCTACCCCCCGAAAGTAGGACAGCAATAAAGGAGCTTCGGGTCCTTTGCCCGCACCCAATATTAGGCTGGGTCGCTCAGAGACCGTGGATCTTCCAAAAGAGGGACACCCTCGTCTCGCCTAAGCTTTCAGGTGGAGGGAGGAAAAGACTGACATGGCGAGCCCAACCTCACCCGATAAGTCTTCGAAGGCGACAGCGCCTTCCTCACATTGTCCAGCCAACAGCGCCCGGAGTTCTGCCCATAGGAAGTGTACAGCCATTCCCACGAGGGTGTTCTCTTCAAGATGTCCCCCGCATCTACTCCCAGTTAGGCGTGGAGGGTATATTCCGTCAATGGAATTGCCGCGGAATACAGGTCAGCTGGGAGTAGCTTTAGAGACTCATATCCTCCCGTTCCTCGTTAGCTATGTTTTTGCATGAGACCATGCTGGACCTTTGCCCCCTGCCCTCCCTTCCGGGTATAAGGATTTTGCGACCCCCACCACCACATGAGGGAGGCCTGGGGGAAGATGCATGATTTACACATTTTTATTTAATAGTTTTTAACCTCAGTCCTTATTTAGGTTCAGTGTGCTGAAGGAAAGAAGGAGAAGAGGCTAAGCTGGGGCCGGACGGGGCGCTAAGTCCCGTCAGCATGGTCGCCAGGAAGGCAAATCGCTGCGCCCCTTTAAGGGGGCGTGATTTGCACCCGGCATGATGTCTCTGTTCTTCTCTTCGATTTATATACCGGCTTTCAGGCAGTAGCTGTGCAGCTGCAACTGGATAGGAGGTATACTCATATTTCCGAGTACATTCGACCTTCAGCCGACCTCGACGCGGGGATTCCGCCGCGTTGGGGCACGGTTGCCGATGCCTTTTCTCTACCTTGGAGATCTGAAGGGTAGACACCATATCTGTGGAGACTACTCGATTAATCGCAGGGTTCAATTCATTGGTAACCTGATCTACGAGCTGCAGATAGTTGTCCTAAATGTGGATGAGTTTACGCATCACTGCCTGAGAACCGCTTCATTTTTCTGTCTCGATCTATCTTTGTGCTCTCCAGATACTCAGTCTGATTTTGAGTGGAGGGTGGCCAATGACCTCCTTGGTAGTGATGCTTGGCTTGGCGCGCTGTTCAGCATTTTAGCAAATGACTGATTTTTCTATCTCAATTGAGGAGTTTAGGTCGGTAGATGGTTTCTTCTCCGTCAACCTCATCCCAGTGGACCTAAGTACTATTCCTAGGACGCCTGGCCGTTTTGCACGCCGACCACTCACGTGGTGGTGAGCCGAGTGTGAGGCGGCACTCCAACAGAAGCCTTATGCCTACATGCGCTATAAGCGCTGCCCGAACGATTTAAGTGTCGGTGAATTTCGTAGAGCTGGGGCTAGGTTCCGGTATATTTCGAAGCATGCAGGCCGCTCTACTTGGCAGCCATACGCGTCTTCACTTAACGGGAAGACATCTCTAGTAGAGGAGTGGAAGCGAGTCCAAATAATTCGGAGCAAGTTCTCGCAAGACACGTTCTCCTGGAGAAAGGGACCGCAATCTCGGATCCGGCGTACATTGTTTAATACTTCACGACCGCTTTCTCTGCATTCTCTAGCCGGGATGCTGCTCCGCCATTATTCACTGAGCGTCGTGATGTCGCGGAAGGTCGCCGACTGGACTTTACCTCCAGAGAGAGAGAACCCTTCAACGACAGGTTTATTATGCGTGAGTTGCGTTCCTCTCTCGCTTCGTGCGCGGACACCACCTCTGATCCGCATGATGTCCCGTACACCATGCTTTAACACTTGGGTGAGTGAAGCATGGAGTTTCTGTAAGATTTGTTTCAAAAGGATCTGGGTAGAGGGTCTTCTCCCAGATTCCTTGCGAATCGCCATTGTGCTCGCTTTTCTCAAACCGGGGAGAGATCACTCTATCCCGGCCGGTTTCCGCCCAATCTCTCTAATTTCCTGTGTGTTCAACTTGATGGAAAAATTGGTATATGTTAGATTAGCCTTTTTCTGGAGAGCAGATACCATCTGTCTTCTGCACATTGCGGCATCCCGCAAGTTCCACTCCACGTCGGGTACTGTGCTCCGACTGGAATGAAAATGCCGTCTGCGAGGCCTTCCTTCCTAGACAGCACTAGGCCAAGGTGTTTTTCGATCTGGTGAAGGCCTATGATACCGCATGGATATACGCTATCATGGAGACTCTTCACACGATGGAGGCGAAGGATCGCCTCCCAATTTTGATATCTGAATTTCTGCGAGATCGTCGATTCCGCGTGCATGTGGGGAGACCCCTCACCGGCCCAATGGAGCGGGAAGAGGCTGTCCCTAGGAAAGTATCCTCACTGTCACACCATTTTCTCTGAGCATCAATGGCATTACTTCGGTGCTTCCGGATGATTTTCTCGATACCGTCTACAGAGACGAATTTTTATCTCTTTTGGTGCTGCCCAGATGCCAACTTTGGAGCATCGACTCTAATAGGCATTGAACCGCGTCTTTCGGTATGCCGAAGAACACCGTCTTCGTTTTTCCTTGGCCAAGCCTAAGTGGTGCACTTAGGCCCTCATCCACGGCTCCACTCCGACTCAGAATTGTTTCTAAATGAGGTGCGCCTGTAAGTGGTTGAATCGCACCACTTCCTTGGTCTTGTATTTGACCGACGCCTCACCTGGGAGGCGCATATTCGCAGCCTTATGGTCTGCTGTACCCGCGCCATGGATATTCTTGGCCCCATGACGTTCAGCGCCTGAGACGCTGACATAGCTACTGCCTTACTTTTTTATTGAACCTTTGTTCGTTCGAAGCTCCTCTACGAATGCGAGTTTTATGCCTCCGCACTCTCACGTGTATTGCGGAAGGTGGATTCGATCCACCACAACGGCCTTCGCCCAGCAACCGGTGCCTTCCGCATATCCCCCATTGAGAGCCTACTTATCGATGCTGGGGAGATGCCACTCGCTCTGCGGCGTGCACAGTGCATTATTCGCTTGTACGCACGAGCCCGGCGCCTCTTTCAGTTGCCAACAGCTTCCACTGCAGTCGCAGCTGAAATCGATTCTGCCTATGCCGCCGAGAGAGGCGTCATACTCTAAGGACTTCTCGTTTAGAGCCAGGAACCTCCTTCGAGAGCTGGGTATAGCTCTGCCACAATGCATAGTACCAACCTTGACCCTTTGTCGCCAAGCCTCTGCTCCCAAAGCTTGTACAGCGCTGGGAATATTGCGTTCGGCGTTTTTGGAACACATTTCGTCTCAAGCTGTAACTGTGCCAGTATTAAGTCAACGCCGCTCTGCCAGACTCTGAGTCTGTCTCCATGACCAAGCTGGATGTAATACACTGCTCTGTACTGGATATTACGCGACATGCCTGTTTCTGAGACCAGATTGTGATTTATAGCGACTCACAAAGCGCTCGGAGTGCTCTCCCGGCATTGGAATCTCCGCATTCACTGGTTCGTGATATTCGTGACTCCACTGTTTTGTTGGCGAGCCGAGCAGATGTCGAGATTATCTTTTGTTGGGTTCCTAGACATGTAGGAATTGTGGGGAATGATCGCGCCGATGAGGGCGAGGAAAATTCCGTGAGGACTGGCTACCTTGACCAGCGTTTCGCTCTTCCTCACACTGATTACCTGGCAGGAATACGGGCAGCTTGGCAAATAAGATGTGAGATGGTCGAGGGGAACCTAAAGTTGCGTACCATTGCGCCGCGACTGTTTCGATGGACCTAACCCCCAGTGCCACGACGGTTTCAGATTGCTTTGTGTCGTCTCCGAATTGCACACATTTGCGGGACACTCCGATATTTGATGGAGCGTTTTCCTGCGCCTTATTGTGATGACTGCGTTTTCCCATAGACTGTTGGGAACATTCTTGTTGAATGTCCCAGTCTGTGTGATCCTAACGCATGCTTCCTTTCCCGGTACCAGGATGAACGGGGTCGCTTTCGCTTTTTCCTTCTACTTGGGACGGGTTCGCGTACACTGACTTGTGGATTTTAGGACTCTTTGGAGGAGGCTGGCGTCTCCCACTTTATTTAACTGGTTTTTTTTGTTGTTGTTATTTCTTTGTAGGTCGCACGTTCCTGTGTTAGGGTGAGGCGGGCCTCCCTCCCCCCGACACCGGAACGTGTTTCTTGCTTTTTGCCGTTTACCTTTTTCCTTTTTTCTATTGTTATTGTTTTTTGTTTTGTTTGATATAGTTATTTTAATGTATCATTGTAGTAGGCTTTCGTAAATACGGTGACTTATGCCCAAGTAGGCAGTCGGCAGATGGGCTCATAAAAAACCTTTATCGATCAGTTGTTTGTTTGTTTTTTTTGTTTATAGTTCACCGATCTAAACCCTATTCCTTCTTTATAAATTTTCTTTTATATGATTGTTCCAAAACAATATTTTCATGTTAACATAATAAACCCAGAAGAAAAACACCTAAAAGTAGATGCTAATAAATATTCATTGAAATAAGGTCAGTTAAAAGATTTGGTTGACCCCTCGTGGTCACACAAACCACCAGAGTGAATATTCGAAGCGATTCCCGAGAGGGAAATATAGCGGGAGTTTTCAACCGAATGCCAAACCGACCAATAAAAAGCTCTATATTTATTTTTTCTATACTCCGAAGGAGATCCACAATAATTTTGTATAGCTTTCACTGAAATATTCTCAAAATAGTCGTTTGTGGTTGCGCAACAATTAAAGTGCCTTTCTCAAGACTTATTTTTGGTAAAGGAGGTAGGAAGGTGGACATGCATGGAGGTCAAAATGTCATTTTTATTCTCGAACTTTCTATAACAAGGGTTCGAAAGAAATCAAATTACAACCTGTCTCATATGTTGTTAATTGATCAAAGAGGAATAGAATTGAATATCATCGACCTCCAACTTTGCTGTACAAAAAAGTTTATATCTGTTGGCAGTAGTGTGTCAATCAAGAGAGAAGAAATTTTCGTAAACGATAAATGCTTGTTGTCTGGTAGAAAGCCAGTCATTAACTATAGTCGCGTTTGTTACAAATAAGAAACTAATGAAGTCTCTGAATTTCTATTTTGATAAAAGTTGCTACAAACTCCTTCTACATACCCCCATAAAGTGTATCCAAAGGGTAAGAGTCCAAATCGAAACTCCAATTAGAGTTGAGGTAGCTATTGTCATATTATTTATTTAATTCATTTTATCCTGTCGTGCTCTAAGAATTGACAAGTTTTGTAGACACTCAGAGAAGTGTAATTTTCAATCCTCACTTTACAAACAATAAATTTATTTAAATTGAAATTAAGAGATTTTAAGCCATTGTCTCATATTATCTGCATTATTATAAAAGCAAAATTTATTCATTCATTCCTATTTATCCCTAATACAATATTTTAAGAATGGGATTTTTTTGAGGTTTTGAGTAATAATATATTTTTTTCCTCTTAGTTTGGTTCAGATCAGATCAGATGATCGCGTCCGGTATAGCTTGTGTATCATCATCGTATCTATATTCTTAATTTTTCAATCCTCTTTCTCCTCCTGTATTTCACCACGATTTTCTTCTATAATTCTATTGGTTATGATCTAGGTATATTTTAAGTTTTTATCAAATTTATTTCTAAGAGTTCGTTTAGAGTTTAAAAAAACAAAAAGGTGAAGTTCAGAAATAAATGAGTATCGAATGTTTTGGAATTTACAAAAAAAAAAGAATTACAAATGGCGAAGTTTCGAAAATTTATTAAAGTTTAGGCATGGCGGCTTTTTTTTTATTTGTTCGTATATTTGAAAGTTTTATAGAAGTTATTTATAAAATACATTTTCAATTTTAATCTTTATCAGAAGGAAATAGCTACTGGCCCCTAAAAACGAATAGAGCAAAATGAAATTACTGAGAAAATTTAAATGGAGAAAAAAAAAAGAATCCCGGGGATTGTCTTTAAGCCTAGAAAATAATCATTTTTCAAAAAATAAGTAGACCAAGAGTAAATTATTAGGTGATATTTGCTGGAAATTTTAATTTCTTTTAGACTAATAGGCCTTTGCCAAAACCGGATAGGCTGTAGGCCACAAACCCAAGGTCTGCCTGCAAATCGCAAGCTCCTCTTGTCCGTACATAAAAATTTCAAGTAAATTTGATAATAACTCCTGAAAGATTTCTCAGACTCTCCAAATCACTGGTATAGGGCGAATATAATCATAAGGATAAAACTTTCGAGATGAAAGATTCTCACTCCGAGAAAGGGGTGACAGCATGTACAAAGGTCGCCCGACGTGTATCCACATGTTCAGAGGAAGGAGACAAAGTTACACTGTGCCTACGGGTACCCACAGCGGCACCGGCATTCGACTGGTCGTCACATTCTTGTTGAATGTCGCAGTCTTGGTGATTTTCGCGCACTTTACCTGTCCTGGTATCGGCACCAGCGTGGTCGCTACCGCTTCCTGCTCCTTCTTACTTTTTGGCTCCTTCCCCGTAAGGGGCGCGGCGATTTGCCATCCTGGCCGCCGTGCTGACGGGATCCAGCGCCCCGTCCGGCCCCAGCTTAGCCTCTCTTCCTTCCTTCAGATAGCCTGTATTCCTATCCTACCTCGTCGCTTTTCATACAACCTCTCCCACAACTTTCTCTGGTCAGCCTCTAATTTCACAGGGTAGAAGCTGACCTTCTTCTCAGCCAATCGTCCCGGATCGGGGCTGAGGGGGGAAGGGACAATGTCCCCTAACCCCTGAGCTCCGGTCTGGGGTGGTTGGCTTTTAACAACCTGCTTCATCCCCACCCATACCTTCCTCACATCCCTTTTCCTCTCGTCTTCAAAATCTATCCGTTTTACGCCGTGTTCAAGGTGGAGCCGCCATGCCGAAGGACTGCCAGGCCACCAGGCGGGAGGGGTGGTCCCAAATGGCGGCGCCTGGCTCTGCCGGGCCTGTAAGCACCTCTTGCAGTGCGGGCTACTGCAAGAGGTGGTGAGCGATTGCGTCCCGTAAAACAAAGAGGGTCACCATGCCCAATGATGAAAAAAAAAAACATCTCCCCTTAATTCCCCCTATAACAACAACGGAGCCGCCCTCGTGCAGCTCCACAGAAAAGATGGAGGTCCCCCCCCCTGTGCTTGCGCAGGGGACCCTCCATACCTCTTTAACCGGAGAGGAGGCTTACTCCTCTCCTACGCCTACGGGTGTAGGGGACTCCCCCTCACCCCCTTCTCTGGAGGTGCTTTCGGGCACCTCCCTATCTCCAGCGGCAGTCCCTCCTATGCTTTCTAAGGGGACTGCCAAGAAAGCCAGCAGGCAGCCCATTGCCGACCGCCCCTCGTACAAGCGGCTCGGTAGGGCAAACCCCCTTAGGGGGGAGAGGGAAGCCAGGCCCCTTCGGTCGCTTCCCTCAAAAGACCTGCTGGCAAAAATATTAAACCTTGCCGGGGTCAAGGCCTGTGCCTCCCCACTAAAGACTTATGACGCTGCCAAGGGGACCTGCGATGTCCTGGGAGGGGATGGCCAACTGGAGGCCCCTCCTGTGATAGACATGGTCCTTGAGGAAAACCAGCCTCAGAAGGTAGGGCCTTCCATGGGGGGGAATCCGGGCTTGGCGCCAAGCACCGAACCCGAATCCGCCCCTATGCAAGGTCCTCATCAAACGGCTGTGGATTCTCAGGCAGGACAAGGAGGGGAGGGATCTCCTCCGGATGAATCCCCTGCGCCCACCGGGACCTTCTCCATTTCAGAGAAGGACCTGGCTGAGGCCGGTCCATCTGGCCTGGGGGCTTCTACCGGCGGGGGTGAAAAGCGGGTTCATTCCCCGCCCTCCTCTCCTAAAAAGAAGAAAAAGACAAGAAAGACGAAAAAGACTCGGGGCTCCTCTCCATCCGCGGGGGCTGCGGGGACGGATGGGTCTGCTGCCACTTTGGTAGGCGACCAAGCCAAGATCGGCACATCCGGCCCCTCTACCCCCTCGTGTGCGGAGCCCCTGACTAAGACCAAGAGTGCACAGGGCGGAGCCTCGATGACATCGGGGCCCCTCATTCAGAGGTTACCTGGCGTTTTCGAGCCCGCTGGCTTCAAACGCTTCCTCGTTATTCGCTCCACTGATGGCACCATGTTGTCCAAGGGCAACATGATCCATCAGAGGAGAGGATTAGCTAGTGCAATTGGTAGAGAGCCGAAGGTAACCCGTTTCTCGGACGGGAGCCTTCTGGCGAATGCGGCGAATCCCGCCGAGGCGGCCAAGATAAGTGCTCTTCGGACACTTCATGGCACCCCGGTGAGTGTGACGCCGCACTCTACCATGAACTTTGTAAAAGGAGTAGTTTATGCGAGGGAACTCGTTGACTACTCCATAGAAGACATCACCCTAGAGCTGGCCGACCATGGGGCGGTCAAGGTCGAACGTGTGATGAGAAAACAGGGAGGGGCCTCGAGACCCACCCCTACACTCTTCGTCACGTTCGACTGTGACAAGCTCCCTGAGTCGGTGCGTGCCGGTTGGTACCGCTACCGCGTAAAGGCATTCGTGCCACTGCCGCGGCGGTGCTATTACTGTCACCGTTTCGGCCACACGAATCGATCATGTAGACGTGCAAAATCGGGGTCACCCGAAGTCTGTGTAAATTGCTCCAAGGTCGCACACGATAAGTCCAAATCGTGTGTGGCCAAGTGTGTCAATTGCGGAGAGCCGCACCCTGCTTCTTCGAAGCAATGTGGTGCATATCTCCTTGAGAAAGAAATCCTGGCCATTCAGGCCCAGGATCGACTCTCATTCCGCGAGGCTAAGGACTTGGTCCTGGCGCGCCCGGCTCTGCCTGGGACGTCATATGCCTCAATAGTTAGAAAAGCACCCTCTGCTCCTGGCCCATCCAGGCCAACGAGCACGGTTGTTTCCGCGCCCATTCGGAGCCCTTCTGCGGGCTCTACTACACCCGGGCGCTTCCCTGGTAGAGCTGGCGGCAAAAAGGGTTCACACCCAGCCCCGGCTAATACCAGGGCTCCCCCCTCTTCCCCCAGCGTGACCGTTTCCCGTAAGGCGAAACGGCCACGCGCCTCCACAGAGTCGTTAGACTCACAGGAGGCAACACCCCTGAAGATGGTCGCTAGGCCATCTTCCGGGGTTCCTAAAGCTGTTCCCCGAAAGGAGGACAGCAACAAAGGAGCTTCGGCCCCTTCGCCCACGCCCCGAGGTGGAGCGAGTGGCTCGGAGACGGTGGTTCCTCGAAAAGAGGGCCCCCCGCCTCCCAAGCCGCAACGCCCGCCTAAGGTTTCGAGGCGGAGGGAGGAAAAGACTCGCATGGCGAGCCCAACCTCCCCCAATAAGTCCTCGAAGGCGACAGCGCCTTCAGCGCTTTGTCCGGCCAACAGCGCCCGGGGTTCTGCCCCCGGGAAGCGTACGGCCATTCCCGTGAGGGTCTTCAATTCGAGGAGGGCCCCCGCGTCTCCTCCGAGCTAGGCCTGGAGGGCATATTCCTTCAATGGAATTGCCGTGGACTCCGGGCCAACTGGGAGGAGCTGCGGAGGCTCGTCTCGTCCCGTTCCCCGTTAGCTATTTTTTTGCAGGAGACCATGCTAGGCGCGTGCCCGCTGCCTGCCCTCCCGGGGTATAAGGGTCTTGCGACCCCACCACCGCGGGATGGCCGGGCTGGGGGATGCGCGGTTTACACCCGGCATGATGTCTCCGTTCTTCCTTTCTCTTTAGATACCTCCTTTCAGGCAGTGGCTGTGCAGCTGCACCTGGATAGGAGGTATACTATCATTTCTGCGTACATTCCACCGTCAGCTGACTTCGACGCGGGGGACTTTCGCCGCGTCGTGGCACGGTTGCCGAGGCCCTATCTCTTGCTTGGAGATCTGAACGGCAGGCATCCTCTCTGGGGAGATTACTCCATAAATCCCAGGGGACAAGTCCTTGCCGATCTGATCGAAGAGCTTGAGATGGGTGTCCTAAACGTGGATGAGTTTACGCATCACTGTCCGAGAACCGCTTCATTTTCTTGCCTTGACCTATCTTTGTGCTCTTCAGATGCACAGCCTGATTTTGATTGGGGGGTGGTCGATGACCTCCATGGTAGTGATCACTTTCCCATTCAAATATCATTTTCAGGGCAACTGCCGCCTGAGAGACCACCTCGGTGGTGCTTGGCGCGGGCGCGGTGGCCTGCATTTCAGGAAATGACTGAATTCTCTATCTCAGTCGAGGAGTTTAGGTCGGTAGATGAGGCCGTTGAGTTCTTCTCCGGCAACCTCATCGCCGTAGGCCTGACTACTATTCCTAGGACGTCTGGCCGTCTTGCACGCCGACCACTCCCATGGTGGTCGGCCGAGTGTGAGACGGCCCTCAAACAGAAGCGTTATGCCTACATGCGCTATAAGCGCCGCCCGAACGATTTCACTGTCGCTGAATTTCGTCGGGCTAGGGCTAGGTTCCGGTATATTTCGAAGCACGCCCGCCGCTCTTCTTGGCGGGCATACGTGTCTTCACTTAACGGGAAGACCCCTTTAGCTGAGGTGTGGAAGCGAGTCAAAAGGATTCGGGGCAAGTTCTCGCAGGACCCCCCTCCCGTTCTCCAGGAGAATGGGACCGCAATCTCGGACCCCGCGTCCGTGGCGGAATCCTTAGCGACCGCTTTTTCCGCATTCTCTAGCCGTGATGCTGCTCCGCCAGCATTCAATGCACGTCGTGATGTCGCGGAAGGCCGCCGGCTGGACTTTACCTCCAGAGGCGGAGAACCCTTCAACGACAAGTTTACTGTGAGTGAGTTGCGTTCCGCTCTCGCTTCGTGCGCGGACACCGCCCATGGTCCGGACGATGTCCCGTACGCCATGCTTCGACACCTGGGTGAGCGAGGCATGGCCTTTCTGTTAGATTTGTTCAACAGGATCTGGGTGGAAGGTCTTCTCCCAGACTCCTGGCGAATCGCTACTGTGCTCGCCTTTCGCAAGCCGGGGAGAGATCACTCTACTCCGACCGGTTTCCGCCCAATCTCTCTAACCTCTTGCGTGTGCAAGTTGATGGAGAAATTGGTAAATGTTAGATTAGCCTATTTCCTGGACAGCGGAGGCCATCTGTCTTCTGCACAGTGCGGCTTCCGTAAGTTCCACTCCACGTCGGATGCTCTGCTCCGACTGGAAAGTGCCGTCTGCGAGGCTTTCCTTCGTAGACAGCACTACGCCACGGTGTTTTTTGATCTGGAGAAGGCCTATGATACCGCATGGCGATACGGTATCATGGAGACTCTCCACACGATGGGGGCGAGGGGACGCCTCCCAATTTTTATATCTGAATTTTTGCGAGATCGTCGATTCCGCGTACGGGTGGGGGGAGCCCTCTCCGGCCCAAAGGAGCAGGAAGAGGGTGTCCCGCAGGGAAGTGTCCTCAGTGTCACACTCTTTGCCCTGAGCATCAACGGCATCACCTCGGTGCTGCCGGAAGATGTTCTCGCTACGCTCTACGTGGACGACCTTTCGATCTCTTTTGGCGCGGCCCAGATGCCAACTCTGGAGCGTCGACTCCAACAGGCATTGAACCGCGTCTCTCACTATGCCGAAGCGCACAGGTTTCGGTTTTGTTTGGCCAAGACTAAGGTGGTGCACTTCTGCCGCCATCCACGGCTTCACCCCGACCCAGATTTGTTTCTTAATGGGGTGCGCCTGGATGTGGTTGAGTCGCACCGTTTCCTTGGTCTTGTATTCGACCGACGCCTCACCTGGGAGGCTCATATTCGCAGCCTTAGGGTCTCTTGTACCCGCGCCATGGACATTCTCCGTTCCGTGACGTTCAGCGCTTGGGGCGCTGATAGGGCTACCGCCTTACTTTTTTATCGATCCTTTGTTCGCTCGAAGCTCGACTACGGTTGCGAGTTTTATGCATCCGCAGCCGAGCGTTTATTGCGCAAGGTGGATTCGATCCACCACACCGGCCTTCGCCTTGCGACCGGTGCCTTCCGCACTTCCCCCATTGAGAGCCTGTTGGTCGATGCTGGGGAGATGCCACTCGCTCTGCGCCGCGTGCAGTGCATCACTCGCCTGTACGCGCGAGCCCGGCGCCTCCCTCAGTCGCCAACAGCTCTCACTGCATCCGCAGCTGATCTCGATGGTGCCTATGCCGCCGAGAGACGCCAGTCATACCCTAAGCCCTTTGGGTTTAGGGCCAGGAAACTCCTTCGAGAGGTAGATATAGCTCTCGGGCCGGTGGCGCCCCTGGTTCTGCCCAGGACGCCACCCTGGAGGGTACCACATTTGGCTATTTGTCGCCACGCCTCTGCTCCCAAAGCTTGTACTGCGCCGGGAGTATTGCGTTCGACCTTTTTGGAGCACACATCGTGTCACGCTGGTACCGTGCCAGTGTATACGGATGGCTCCAAGTCCCAAGAGGGGGTCGGCTTCCACGCCGTATCCCCTCTGTTTGAAGTCAGCGGGGCTCTACCAGGCGCTGCGTCTGTCTTCACGGCCGAGCTGGTGGCAATACACCACTCGGTACGGGAGATTACGCGACGTGCCCGGTTCGGAGACCGGATTGTGATCTATAGCGACTCACAAAGCGCCCTGAGTGCTCTCGGGGCATTGGAATCTCCGCATCCCCTGGTTCGCGATATCCGTGACGCCACGGTTTTGGCGAGCCGGGCAGATGTCGAGATTATCTTCTGCTGGGTTCCTGGACATGTAGGAATTGCGGGGAATGAGCGCGCCGATGAGGGCGCCAAAGAGTCCGCGAGGACTCTGCGACCGGACCAGCGTTTCGCTCTTCCTCACACCGACTACATGGCAGGAATACGGGCAGCTCTTCGGACTGCTTGGCAAAGAAGATGGGAGACGGTCGAAGGGAACTTAAAGTTGCGTGCCATTGCGCCGCGACTGTTCCCATGGACCTATCCCCCAATGCCGCGGCGGCTTCAGGTTGCTTTCTGTCGTCTCCGAATCGGACACACTCGTGTGACGCATCGCTATCTGATGGAGCGCTCGCCTGCGCCCTATTGCAACGACTGCGTTGTCCCCCAGACTGTTCGGCACATTCTTGTCGAATGTCCCAGTCTGGGTGATCTTCGCGCACGACACCTGTCCCGGTACCGGGATGGGCGGGGTCGCTACCGCCTGTCCCTTGTTCTCGGGATGAGTGCGTGTACTTTGACTGGTGGACTTATTGACTTTTTGGGGGAGGCCGGCCTTCTCCCTTTTATTTAACTCGATTTAATTGTTGTTGTTGTTTTTGTAATTGTTTTGTTATTGCTTTGTTATTGTTATTGTTATTGTTATTCCTTTTTATTGTTTTCTGTTTAATTTTTTAAAGTAGCCTAAATTAGGCTGTTTGTTTACGGCAACTTATGCCTTAGTCGGCAGTCGCCAGATAGCCCCTTAATTAAAAAAAAAAAATTTTTGGCTCCTTGTTTTATTTATTTTCTTTAGATTTGTGGGGGGAGGGTTGTTTGTTTCGTTGTTTTTGTTAGTTTGTGTGTTTTAATTTAGCCTAGAATTAGGATATAAGATAATTACGGTGACATGCCCTTTTAAGCCGTTGCCAAATGGGAGCTTAAAAATAAACCAGAACACCGATGCCCCTTTTATAGCTTTAGTCGGTATAGATAATTATATTCCCATCCCGAGGGTTATAGATATTCTTCCTGCCCTTGGTGGTAAAAAAAAAATCTGGTGTCAGAAGTGTGCTCCTTAGGTTATTTAGGACTGAATAATACATGGTTTCGAGGGGGGGGAACCTAACTTAAATAGCAGAAAGGTGTATATTGGTTTCTGGAGAGAATATACCAAATGATAAATATGTGGATACCGCTTGGGGAAATTGTAGTAAACAGGAGTTAAAAGACGAGAACATGGAACAACGACAATGGTTGGATTAAGAGGTTCAAATGCTGGAAACACTACCCAGCCAGTGGGAAAAGCGAGGATCAAGGTGACTCAGAAATCAAAGAACTAACCAGAAGTAAAACAAACTCGAGTCCGAATCAACTTCTCCCAGTGCACCATCTTCAAACATAAGTTCAGGAAGCTACCACAGAGATCGTGGGGGCGAGGCATTCAATTTTCTATAAACTTGGAAAATTTTATCCAAGCTTTGGTCATGAGTTTGCAGGAAGATCTAGAAAATAGAAGGTGGGGGTGGAGAGAGAGAAGAGTGAGATACACGTTTGAGCGACATACACAAGTAGGGAATGATAGAGAACCTAGAGAAGAAAGTTCCATTATATCAGGCAAACGTCGAAGATGATCAAGATCGACCAATGATCGGACCAACGGCCTTTTTCAGGTCCATTGAGGTTATGTACGCCAGAACGGATGGTACAGCAAAGGTTTTGCTCAATAAACTCGTATTCGAATTATGAAGGACTCCTACTTACGATGAAGACAAAGAGAGATGCGCAAGTGGATATCAAACTGTCGAAGGGACAGTGGTGAAACACTCTCCATGTTAGCTGCTAGGCTAATCATCAACAAACTTTTCAGTGATGCTTATAAAGAAGCTCTACCAAATGAAGCAAACTCTTTGATACAATTGGAGGTAAGGAAACATCCTTCACTTAGTGAGTATGGCTAAAAGTCAATAAGTACGCGATGTCAAATCCAAGGGAAGATTGCGGATGGGTGTTTGTTCGGTTATACTGATTTGTTTTCATTAAATGCAGAACGTATGTGAGAAGAAAGAGCCGTCGATCTAGGAAGAAGACAAATGAGTTGCTGAAAGTTGCCGAAACGTGTACAACGGAAACATCGTATAGGAAAGCGGAAAGAGTCTCCATCGCTGTAACACAGAAAAATACATGTGGGAAAACAAGGGCATGCCTCCAGGGATTGCTACCAGAAAAAAGAAGAAACAAGGAACACCAGGAAAAGGACCGTCGGAAAATAAAACGCGATGGTCGACCGATCAAGGAGCGAGGGAAAAATGGCACTAATCCCCGTTTAACAACAAGGACAAACGGAACGGAGCTTGTATGGTTTGTCTGCAAGAGGGACACTGGTTGAAGGGATGCCCACGAGCGAGAATTTTTTCTCATTCATGCATGAGCTGTACGATATGTAGTAATAGTAAATATTAACCTAAATAATAGAGAAGACTTGATCACCCTCCCCGCTTTATCAGCGGGTGAGTCGTGATAGCCTTGTATGAGAAAATGGCTCCCTACCTTTAAGGCAGGCGCGGATAATCCTGAAGGACTTAACAGGTAAAGACCAAGTTAGGCTAGGAGAAGTGATAAAAATGATTGGACTAGGAACATAAGAGGTTCTATTCTTCGTTCACATGGCCAGAAGCTTCGTTTGTGATAGTATTAGGACTATCATTTCTGAAATCTCACAGCGCGGTGGTACACATAGAGACAGGCAGACTAGAACTCGCGGAAGGAGTTACCTGTCCAAGGTGGATTGTCGCAGCCTTGGAGATAAGTTTGATGGGCGCGATGAAGTGGCATCGCTGCATGCAAAGAAAAAGTTTCTCGGGCCTGGAAAAACATCATTAATCCAAGTAAAAGCCCCAGTCGGAATGGTAGTGGAAGAGTATCGCAAGGACATTAGAATAATTCCCAGATATGTTGAAGAGGAAATGGTATGTATGGCGGTTATGAATTGCAATTTTGGTAATGTAGCGGTCGATAAAGGAGATCTTGCTTTGGTTATATTTGCAAAGATCATCGCTTCGGTTGGTAAACAAGGAATTCTGACCCTGGGCACCACCGAGGATAGCTCGGAGAAAGATCTTTGTTATTCGCGAGATATACCAAAGAAAGGTACGGGCAGACTCCGGGGATTACAGAAAGTAATGCCGAACTACTAGGAACAGACTTTCGAAGAAAGAAAGATTGTGGAAGGGTGGTTGTTCGATTATAGTGAGGTGTTCTCATTGGATGGAGAACCCCTTGGTTATAATAAAGATATGCCTATGCATGTAGATATAGGAAAATCCACCTATTTTAATACGCATATAAGATACCCATTGTACTAGAAAGGAGGCGAACCATCAACTTCTTGATATGAAAAAGAATGGAGTTATCAGGCTGTCAAAGTGGCCTTGGTTTTTTCCGTTGCTGTGTGTCAAGAAGAAAAAGAGGTCAATACGCCTGTGTGCAGATTACCAGGCCTTGAATGCAATAACTACACAAAACAGGTTTCCCTACCGAATATGGACGAAACTATGGTGAGATTCCGGGGAAACATATATTACAGTGCACTGGACTGTAGGTCAGGATACTGGCTGCTTGTAGTCCATCTGGAAAGTGGGAAGAAGACAGATTTTAGTACATCGTCAGGCAATACCATTTTATCTTCCCCCCCTCCCTCCGTGTGCCAACGGTTTATGAATATTCTCTTCAAAAAAAGCTGGGAAAGGACTTATTCGTATACTTGGATGATACCATAGTGATCGTAAACAGTTAGAAGGATCACTTACAACGAATGAGGAAGACTTTATAAGTATTAAGGTACCTAGGTCAAGTTTAAGGTAAATACCAAAAAAGTATAATTTGCTTAGTGCGAGTGTTGATTATAATTATTGGGCCCATGTTTTATCTCGAACAGGTATTCGTCCACAGCAAGAAGAGATCCTTGCTATACAACAGGCAAAACCACCTAAGGATAAAACCGAGTTGAAACGATTCTTGGGTCTAGCCCCCTAGTACAGGAAGTTCATGCTGAGGGTTTCCAAAAATGCTCAACCTTTAAACGCTGTGTCAATAGAAGAAAGCTGGAAATGGGAAGAAGAACAGTGAAATGCTCAGGAGAAATTAAAGAAGGTGTTAACAACGGATGTGGTACTGATGTTCCCAAACTTTTCTAAAGAATTTTTATCAACCCCAGATGCATCAATCAAGTAGAGCCATTGTAGGAGTATTAGTTCAAGGAGAAGATTGGAAAGGACGTGCGTTGACTTATATCTCTCGAACACTGTTAACGCCAAACAGGAATTAGGTGGTGTACCAGCTGGAATTATTAGCCATCGCCTTCTCTCGCAAGAAATGCCGACTGATTATCTATGGACAGTGAATCATAGTACGGAAAGACCATAAACCTCTGACATGGATACTTAAATAAGAGTATGTGGATGTAAGCAGGCGCGGATCAAGGAGGGAGGCTAGATGGCTGAAGGCCGCCCAAGTTTCATGCCCGTTCATGTTTATATTTCATTTCAAAACCATACTTGTATTCTGCTATTTAGAAAGTTATGTAATAATATAGAATATATATATATATATATATATATATATATATATATATATATATATATATATATATATATATATATATATATATATATCAGTTTTTAAACCGTTTTGATGGAATGCATCTTATAAGATACATGTCTAAAATGGAGGTAAATCTAAAAAATAATGATTAAATTCAGTATTATATCTTAGCTGCAGACCAAAAACTACAATTTATAATTTTCTAATGTGTGGAAAAAAATTCGGATCGGAGAGTGGTCACTCCTGTATGGTGAGGTACTTATTTATTATCAGTGTTGTGTAAGATAATGTTTAATGCCATTTTCTCAGAACATTCCATTGGAGGAATTCAGGTTAGCCCCTTCTCCCCCCCCCCCAATTTTTGTCCTGAATCCGCCCCTGGATGTGAGTTAACACATAGGGAGATATCACATCGGCTGGGCTTAGGGATAGAGGATAAAGTGCAATGAAATAAAATGGTGATTAAGTTGATGAAGACGTTCCTCCCGTAAGGAAGTAGAAAGTTTAGCGGGTACTTAACAGCATGTAGAATAGTAAAGCACCTGATGGGAAGAACAATCGACCTTATTGAGATGCCAGGAAACCTTTTAATGACCTAGTTGGCATTCTGCTTAGAAAATGTGTAGCCAAAAGTAAGATTCAGGTACTACGGTTTCGGTATACTTCTTTAGAAAAGAGGCGCCAGGGATTTCATACAAAACTACAAGTCACTCTATCGTTATATATATATATATATATATATATATATATATATATATATATATATATATATGATAGTGAAACCACTGTATAGGAGCATAGAGATTTGTTAAAATCGACAGCGATGGCTGCTTGGTTAAGCTTGCGCTGCAGCTTTTTATCTTTTTCAGACTTTCCTTTTTCCTCTAGTACATTACATATATATATATATATATATATATATATATATATATATATATATATATATATATATATATATATTGTAAAGATTCGTTTGAACACAAATGTGCACAGTAGTTTAAAAATGTGTTTTCCTATGCAGCTTTATATGTACTTTTCAGATCTGAACCTCGTTTTTCCCGGAAATGCATACTTTGGCCATAATCGACCGAAGGTCCATAATAGGAAATGTATGTATTTCCAGCGAAAACGAGTTTCAGATCTGAAAACTCCATATAAAACAGCAAGAGAAAAACACATTATCAAAATTATTTAAAAGATCCAGAACCCGACCAGACCTAACCTGGTAGTTTAGGCTATTTTCGCCAAAAATTAACCTTTAAGTACTTTCGAAATGGAGGGCTTCGCCCCCTATTCTCCGACTTACTTGTGGGGATTTGCACCCTCCCAACACCCGCAACATACAAAACTTAATATTCCTAATTCGAAAGCCTACCATCAGATATGAATGCAAAAGACGATTGCTAAATATCGTTATGCCTCTAGTTCGAATCAAAGCTTTGCACAGAAAACAGTTTATAAAAAAAAGGCTAGCACTTGTTTGAATGCGTGCATTAGAAAGCAACGGGCCCTCAAACACACTAACGGAAAATTTGCACTGGATTTTTCGCCCTCTCGAATCCTTTAATCCCGACCTAGCACAGCCACCGCACGCCATTTTACCATATAAACTAAAAAAAACCAAAACAAACAAAGACAGCGCGAGTCGTTCGAATTATACCGTAATCTAAAACGAACTGCTATTGGGTAATCGGCAAAAGACGCATGCGCAGATCGCCTCCAGATCTAAAAGGCCAGGTCTAGGTGAAAGAGTCAGGCCAAAGGTTGAAGAAACGAGACCAAAAATGACACAGAAAGGTAAGTTTAAATTTAGCAAACTAACAATATATTTTCTAAAAGTGAAGAAAAACGTTAGTATTAAGTTCTGGAAGTTAAAAAATAACATCGGTGGGCATCATTTGTAGAATTAAAAACGTTTATGGCTTTGAAAATAACAAAATCGTATTTGTGTTAACACGCTTTCGTAAATGAATTTAAAAATGCGTTTTTCTTATGCATTTTTATTTGTACTTTTTAGATCTGACACTCGGTTTTTTCCGGAAATACATATTTTTTCTATAATCGACCGAAGTCTATACTGGGAAAATTATGCATTTCCAGCAAAAACGAGTTTCATATCTGAAAGATCCAGAGCCAGACTCGAAGTAACCTCTTTCAGAGGTGCGGAAGTGAGTAAAATGATTCGGGGCAAGTTCTCGCAGAACCTTCCCTCTCGTTCTCCAAGTGATTGGAACCGCAATCTCGGACCCCGCGTCCGAGGCGGAATCCTTCGCGACCGCTTTCTCCTCATTCTCTAGCCGTGATGCTGCTCCGCCAGCATTCAATGTGGGTCGTGATATCGCGGAAGGCCGCCGACTCGACTTTATCTCCAGTGGCTTACTTTGCTTGCTTGCTCATTGCAGTCCATCGTAAGCCGATGACTATATTCGATGCCCCAGAGTGATGAATGATGGATGAGTTTTTAAGCTACTCAATATCAGGGAATTTGTCCTCTCCGCCTGTGACCATTTATGCGAATCAAAAGCCCTATTCTGGACCTACAGACTTTGTTACAGGTTACATGTCACAGGTCAATGGCTAGAGTTTCCAGGTTTACAGGATGGATATTGCACTTGTTCAGAGACGTCTTGGCTTGATCTTTAGATCGTCTCTTAGGGCCATCAGGTCTCCGGTGCTCTTCCGGAATCTGTCTGTGGACAACTTGCCTAGGAAGCATGGCTTCTGGTATACGGGTCACATGCCCGATCCACCATAGGTGACGCTTGGTGACCAAGGTTTCATTCAATACATGTGCTGCCAGTTCTCTCGAGGAGAACCCTGTAAATACAGATTTACATTGACTGAGTTGCTTTCCGCTCTCGCTTAGTAGCACGGCCACTGCCCCTGATCCGGACGATGTCCCATACGCCGTGCTTCGATACTTGGGTGAGTGAGGCATGGCCTTTCTGTTAGATTTGTTCAACAGGATCTGGGTAGAGGGTATCCTCCTAGAGACCAGGCGAATCGCTGCTGTGCTCGCTTTTCGAAAAACGGGAGGAGATCACTATACCCCGGCCCGTTTCCGCGCGCAATCTCTCTAACGTCCTGCGTGTGCAAGTTGATGGAGAAATGGTAAATGTTAGCTTATCCTTTTTTTATGGACAGCGGAGGCTACTGTCTTCTCCACATTGCGGTTTCCGCAAGTTCCACCACGTCAGATGCTCTGCTCCGACTGGAAAATGCCGTATGCGAGGCCTTCCTTCGTAGACAGACGTATGCCATGGTGTTTTTCATGGCGATACGGTATCATGGAGACTCATCACACGATGTGGGCGAGGGAACGCCTCCCAATTTTCATATCTGAATTTTATCGAGATCGTCGATTCCGCGTACGGGTAGGGGGAGCCATATCCGGCCCAATGGAGCAGGAGGAGGGTGTCTGATAGGGAAGTGTCCTGAGTGTAATACTCTTTGCCCTGAGCAGTAACAACATCAAATCGGTGCTACTGGAAGATATTTTCGCTATGCTCTACGCGGACGACCTTTTGATCTCTTATGGTGCTGCCCAGATACAAACTCTGGAGCGTCGACTCAAACAGGCATTGAACCGCGTCCCTCGCTATGCTGAAGGGCACAGGCTTTGGTTTTCCTTGGCAAAAATAAAGTGGTGCAGTCTACCGTCCCAGGCAGCGCCGGGCGCGCCAGGACAAACTCCTTAACCTCCCGAAATGAGAGACGATCTTGGGCCTGAACGGCCAGGATTTCCTTCTCACGGAGATACGCACATTATTTCGAAGAAGCGGGGTGCGCCTCTCCGCAATTGTCACACTTGGCCACACACTACTAGAACTTATCGTGTGCGGCCTTGGAGCACCTTACACAGACTTTGCACTTCTACATGAACGATTCTTATGAATGCCTTCACGTGGTAGCGATACCAACCGGCACGCATCGCTTCAAGGAGATTGTCATAGTCAAACGTGATGAAGAGTGTAGGGGTGGGTCTCGAAGCCACTCCCTATTTTCTCATCATACGTTCAACCTTGACTGCTCCATGGTCGGCCAGCTCTAAGGTAGTCCACGAGTTCCCTCACATAAACTACTACTTTCACGAACTTCATGGTAGAGTGCGGTGGCACTCTTACAGACGTGCCATCAAGTGACCGTCCGAGAAACGGGTCACTTTCGGCTCTCTACCAATCACGCTAGCTAAAGCTTTTCTCTAATGGATCATTTTTCACTTATCCAACATGCTACTATCAGTTGGACGAAAAACGAGGCTCGAAAACACCAGGTAACCTCTGAATGATGGACCCCGATGTAATGGAGGCTCCGCTCTGCATACTTGTAATTTTGGTCTTGGTCAGGTACTCCCCTTCTAGGTGAGCACCGGAGCCGGACAGGACGATCTTGGCTTTTGGTCGCATACCGAAACGGCAGCATCCGCGTCCCCGTCCCTCCGAGGGTTTGCCTGTTACAGGGGCACCAACTGGGGACGTCGATCCCTCCTCTCCTTATGATGCCTCGGGGACCCGAGCCGTCGGAGGAGGGGCTTGCATAGGGGCTGACACGAGTTCTGTGCTTGGCACCGACCTCGGGTTAGACCCCATGGAAGATCCTACCGTCTGAAGAGAGGTCATCTCATGGACCATGTGTATCTCAAGGTAGGGGCCTTCCTTATGACCCTTCCGCAAGACATGACGGGTCCCTTTCGATGTACCTTTTATTCCGTAAGGGCCGGCGAACGGGCATTCGTCCGGAAAAAGAAGGGGGCAGTTATACTGACCCCCTGCAAGCTGGTTGCGTACGCACGCAGGACATTAGGGAGCACGGTCCTGCGGGCCTTGCTTTCCCTTGACCCCTTAAGGAGGTTGTTTACCGAACCGCTCCCAACAGGAACGGTCAATTTGGGGCTGCCTGCGTGCTTTCTTGACAGTCCATTGAGAAAGAAAATTATGGACTGCCGCTTGAAAGAGGCGACTCCAGAGAAGAGGGTGATAGGTGAGTCCCCTATACCCGTCGGCTTAGGAGAAGAGTAAGCCTCCTCTCCTTTCAAACAGTTTTGGAGGGTCCCCTGAGAAAGCACAGAGGAGAGAATCTCCATTTTTTTAGTGGAGCTGCCCGGAGGCGGCTCCGTTGATGGCTGAGGTGAAGATAGAGGGTGAGTATTGTTTTTTATTAAATTCATTAATGGGCATGGTTACCCTATTACTGCCATGGACGCAAACACTCATCACCCCGACGAAGTAGCCTGATCTGCGAGGGCTAAATACGGAAGTGTCAGAACCAGCTGCCGCCATTTGAGGTAACTCCTCCCGCCTAGTGACCTGGCAGTCCATCGGCATGGTGGCTCCATCTTAGGCACGGCCTAAAATTGATAGGCTATGTAAAGCAAAAGAAAGGGTAGGTGGGGATGAAGCAGGTTGTTTCAAAACCCACCACCCCAAACCGGAGCTCAGGGGTGCGGTAGCATTGTCCCCTCCGCCCTCAGCCCCCATCCGGGATAGTTGGGTGAGAGAAAGCTGGTCGGCGACTACCCTGTGAGGCCGACAAGAGAAAAATGTGGAAAAGGTTCTTTGAAAAGTGAGGAAGTAGGGTAAAAATTGAGGCTGTCAGAAATAAGAAGAGGAAGCTAAGCTAGGGCCAGACAGGGCGCTGAGTCCCATCAGCATGGCGGCCAGGAAGGCTAATCGCTTCTTCCCTTACAGGTAGTTCGCTTGGAAGTGGCGGACTCGCACCGTTTTCTTGGTCTTGTATTTGACCGACTCCTTACCTGGGAGTCTGATATTTGCAGCCTTAGGGGATCTTGTACCCGCGCCTTGGACATTCTTCGTTATGTGACGTTCAGTGTCTGGGGCGCTGATAGGGCTACTGCCTTACTTTTTATTGATCCTCTATTCGTTCGAAGCTTGACTAGGCATGCAAGTTTTATGCATCCGCAGTCTCGCGTGTATTGTGGAAGGTAGACTCGATCCACTACACCGGCCTTCACCTGGCGAGCGTTGCCTTTCGCACGTCCGCCATTGAGAGCCTACTTGTCGATGCCTTGGAGATGCCGCTTGATCTCTTCCTGTACAGTGCATCATTCGCCTATACGCTGATCGGGACGCCTGCCTCAGTCGCCAAAACCTCTCACTACATCCGCAGCTGATCTTGACAGTACTTATACCCCTTAAAGACGCCAGGCATACCCTAAGCTCTTTGGGTTTCGGGCTAAGAAACTCTTTCGAGATATCGGTATAGCTATCGGGCCGGTGGCTCCCTGGTTATGCCCAGGACGCCACTTTTGACTATTTGTGGCCACACCTCTGCTCCAAAGCTTCTACAGCGTAGGGAGTATTCCGTTTGGGCTTTTTGGATCATGCCTCGTGTCACGCAAGATCCGTGCCAGTGTATACGGATTACTGCAAGTCCCAAGAGGGGTCGGTTTTCAAGCCGTATCCCCTCTGTTTGAAGTCAGCGGGGCTCTGCCAGGCGCTGTGTCTGTCTTCACCGCCGCGCTAGTTGCAATCCATCGATTTTTACGGGAGATAATGCGACGTGCCCTGTTCGGAGAGTGGATTGTGATTTACAGCTAGCCACAAAGCGCCCTGAGTGCTCTCGGGGCATTGGAATCTCCGCATACTCTGTTTCGCGATTTCCGTGACGCTACGGTTTTGGCGAGCCGAGCGGAATTTGAGATTATCTTCTTATGGGTTCCTTGATATGTAGGAATTTGGGGGTATGAGGGCGCCAAAGAGTCCCCGAAGACTTGGCGATCAGAATAGCGTTTCGCTCTACCTCACACTGATTACATAACAGGAATACGAGCTGTCCTCCAGGCGGCTTGGCAAATAAAATGGGAGACAGTCGAAAGGAACTTAAGTTACCTGCCATTGGGCCGCAACTGTTTCCATGGACCTACCCCTCAATGTCGTGACGTCTTTAGGTTGCTTTCTGTCGTCTCCGAATTGAACACATTGGCGGGATCATTTGAAAGAGTCTTCGCCTCTGCCTTATTGCGACGACTGCGTTATCTCCCATACTGTTTGGCACATTCTTGTTGAACGTCTCAGCGTGGATGATCTTCGCGCCCGTTAACTGTACCGATACCGGGACAAGCGGGATCGCTACCGCTTTTCCCTTGTACTTGAGACTGATTCGTGCACAGAAACCTGTTTTTTTAGGGGGGGGGGCGTTTTTATGCCCTCTATCACCCCTCTATGGATCTAAACAGGCACAGTATTTTATAGTGATTAAAATTTAAAAGTATGAATAATAGTCATGAGTGTGTGAATGGTGATGTGATAGATGAAGTGAATTGAAATGAATGGGTGCTAGTAATGAAATGGTGACTAAAGCGAAGCTTCATATTTTATCGGGTTTTGCTTTTTTCCTTTTTCTAGATTTTAGTTTCTAATTTACTCTCCTTTAAGTATGCTATCAGTGCCGTACTTGTTTGGGGTTCGTCGGCGAGGACTTTCTCCAGTGTTGGGCTGTTGTTACCCAACTATTTTTATCCGTTGTCGATGCAATCTAGTGCAGGTTAGTAGTAGGTGCGGGATAGATAGCTGGGCGTTGCAGGTAGTGCATTGTGTGTGGGAGGGGGGGATTTGCGAAGCGATATCTGTAGGTAAGCTTTGTGTGTCCTAGTCGTAAGCGTCCTAAGACGACTTCATTTCTTCGAGAATTTCTGGAAGAGCTCTTCCATTTGTTGACGTCATCTTTTATTTGTCGTAGATGTTGATGGCCGTGTACATACCATTCAGACTTCTAATGGTTTTTAACTACCTCGACAAAAATGTTGTAATAATCTTTGTGGTATGTTGGTTCAGTGGGCAGTGAGTTATCTGTGACTGACGATTTTGCACCTCTATCAGCGTCTTCATGGCCTTTTACCCCTACATAGGAGAGACACCAGCATAGGGTTACGTTACCTAACAGCGACGTTATCTTTCTTTGAATTTCAATTGTTAGCGGGTGAGTTTGGTTGCGTGATTTTATCATTTTCAGCGCACTCTTTGAGTCTGAAAATATTGTTGTTTTATTGGTATCTGTTTTGAAGGACTTGAGACCTATGTAGATGGCAGTGAGTTCTGCCGAGAGGACGGAAGCGCAACCCGGAAGTCTAGCTGCTCGTATGTAGTACGAGAGAATTGCTGCACGTGCCACGCCATCCGCCGACTTCGATCCATTTGTGAAAATGGACTGACATGGTTGATGGGACCTTTGGTGGTCCTGGAAAATGTTGGATAGCACTACGGGCGTTATTGTCGATTTCGAAGGTGGGAGAGTTATTTGAAATATTATTGAAGGTTGAATAATCCAGGGGGAATTAATATAATAGTTGTCAATGAGGATATTTGGCTCTGGCAGGTTTAAACTTTATAAGAGTTTTTTTAACCCTCACCGTGTAAGTGATATAGCCTCGGGTCCTCGGGTTGTATGCTGGTAGCGTATCTTTTTAGTATTCTTTTTAGTTTGTGTTATGTCTGTAAACATGTGCAAGGTATTTGAGTTCTGCAACTTGTCTTTGGTGACGCAAAGGTAGTATTCCGGTCTCGGCGCAAAGTGAGGATGTTAGGGTTGATTTGAAGGCACTGGTGGCTAGATAGAGGGCTTGGTTTTGTACAGGATCTAATTCCTGGATTACAGATTTTGAGGCTGATCCGTACTGATGGTATCCGTAGTTTATTTTGGACAAGATGAGAGTTTCGTAAAGGTACAGGAGGGTGCTTCTGCCTGCCCTTCAGTGATGATGCGACAGTTTAGTTAGGATGTTTGTGACTTTGTAGCACCGTTTTTTGAGTTTTAAGATGTGGGGTTTCCATGTAAGCCTCTAATCCAATGTGAGACCCAGAAACTTTGTTATTCTGAAAAGTTATTTGGCCTCGTTCAACTAGCAATGGGATATGCAGAATTTGTCTTTTTCTTGTAAAAGTTATAGCGGTTGTTTTGTCACTTGAAATTGTGAAGCAGTGTTGTACTGAGTACTTCTCTAGTTTGTCGATTACTTCTTGTAGGCAATTTGACACTTCTGTTGCGTTGTGGTACTTAGAGAGTCAAATTGTTAATTGCTATTATGAAGAGGGTTGTGCTGAGCACACTTCCTTGTGGTACTCCTTCGTGTTGGCTGAATTGTGTAGACTGGGCTCCATGGAGATCTATTGAGAATTTTTTATTGTTAAGGGAGTTTTTGTTGAAGAGTGCGGGTGAACCTTTGATTCCTAGCTTGTGTATGTTAACGAGTGTATGACGTCGCCAAACCGTGTATTACGCCTTGGTAATGTCAAAAAAGACCGCTGTGACAAATTTCCTTTCGCTGAATGCTCGCCGACGTCGTGATCAAGGATGGTTAAAGAATCTAGTGTTGAGCTGTATTTTCTATAACCATATTGGTTTGAGGACAGAAGGTTGTTTGTTTCTAGATACCATTTCAATCTATCATTGATCATTCTTTCTAATATTTTGCATAGGCATGGTGTCAAGGAAATCGGTCTATAATTCGTTGGGTTTGATGGATCCTTTTCAGGTTTTAAGAAAGGAACGACTAGCTCTTGACGCCAATCATCCGGGAAGGAGCCATTAGTCCAGATGCGGTTATAAATGTCCAACAGTAGCTCTAAGGCATTTCGGTGGATTTTACTTATGATGAGGTTTGAGATTTCATCATCTCCAGGGGCTGTGTTTGGGTTTTCTTCTAGGGATGCTTGTAATTCTTTCATAGAGAAAGGATTGTGGTACGGAAGGATTCTATTGGTTGTGAAGTCTAAATTTGTTGATTCTGTTAGAATTTTCAGGGTTAAAAAGGGTTTGTTTCGAGATCCTTTAGAAATGGTACTGAGGGAATGCCCTATTATTTTAGCGACTTGGATTTGATTGCTGATGGTACTTCCGTTAATACAAGGAATAGGGAGGTGAATAGGGCTGTGGTGTCCTGACATCTTTTTTATTTGTTGACAAATCTTTGCAATAGGGGTATATTTGCTAATTTCAAATACATATTGTTTCCAAGGGGCTCGTTTAGTTTCTCTGAAGGTCCTTCGGGCGATGGCAGATGCTCTTTTATAGTCCATGTAATTCTGTAACCTTTAGTTCTTATGAAAATTTTGTGGGCTTTATCACGTTTTCTTTTATCCTCTTGGCACCGTTGGTTCCACCATGGAGTAGTGCGCCAGCTGGTGTTGTGGTTAGTCTTTGGGATGTGTTCGCGAACTGCTTTCTGTAGTTCTGCTGTAAAGTAGCTCATATTCGCCTCTGGATTGGGTTCGAGTTTGGCTGTCGTCAATGCGAAGACGGTCCAATTTGCTCTATAATAATTCCATTTTTTCCTAGAAAGAGGGACTATTTGAGCAAGAAACTTAGTCATTATTGGGTAGTGATCGCTACCACATAGGTCTGAGTGAACTCTCCAATGATTATATGTGGGGAAATTAAGGGAGGTTAGGCTTAAGCCTATGTTAGACATGTGTTGGTTTGTTGGTGATAATGTGTTGGGGTATTTGTATTTAGGATGTTGATGTATTAGCGCTCTTTTAGATCTGTTATGATGTGTCCTCGAGTATTTGTTTTCGTGTCGTTCCAGTAGTGGCTTTTGGCGTTGAAGTCGCCAAGGAAGAGAAATGGTTCTGGTAATTGCTCTAAGAGGGCCTTGAGGTCCTGGTGGTTTAGAGGCAGGTTAGCGGACAAGTATATAGAACATACTGTTATGAGCTCTAGACAATGTAGCCGAACGGCTATGAAGTTTAGGGGCGTGTTTAAATGGTATTTCATCCCGTTGGAATGTGCACAATTCTCGCAGAATCCCTCAAGCTCCCGGTATTCTCGTTAATTCACGTGAGTCTACTTAGACTCGCTTTCCCCACACTTCGAACGCAGCGCGCTCAATCTCGATTCGTATTACTTGAAAGAAAGATTTAAGTTCACCCCGTAACAGTCATTATCCAGAGGCTATTGTTTGAACTTTGCGCCAAGGCGAGGATTACTCCCTCGAACCAAATCTTCAAGGTAACAGCAACGCGCAACTCTCCTCTGCAACTGATCTCTCTGCCCCTCCGCCCAGCATAAGCCTCATCATCGGCTTAGTTTATGCTCAAGGTTATTCGAGCGTCCCTCAGTCAATAATGTATGTTTGCTTGTACGGTGACCGTCCTCACCACGTCTCTGCCCCCCCCCCCACTTAGCTGCGGAGACCCATGTAAATCTACTATGTGTATATCTCATTCTAAAACTCCTTTTAACCTTGTAAAGTAATATTCATTTGCATATTAGTAAAGTTATTTTTGTCCCTTTTTTTCTGTTATCCCTGAACTCCAAAATAGTCGACTGCTGGAAAACCTACTTTCAGTTAATTTGCACTCTGCTTATGTGGTAAACTTCCCGCGCACTCGGAAAACAGAAAAGGGTGAACTTGACCCTATTCTACGACATCTGTATCAAACTGGTGTAAGGTGTGTAGGGTTAACCTTCGACATGGGTGTTTCGTAACTATCTGGACCTCTCCCAAATCTGGGTAAGGGCGAGCAGCGTTCTATAGTGTATATTCATAAATATTCCACAAATAAGAAGCCATTGCATTCTCCCCCTGCACACACACACACACAAACACACACTCGCAAACATAAACGTACCTCTAGATTTACACTGACGTTATTTCTTCTCTAAATAGGACGGAGAACACAGCTTCCTGAAGAATGCTTCTGGAGTCGATGGATGTGGTGAGCCCTCGACTGGGGCTCGGCCCAGCGATCTTCTCTCGGATTCTGAGAATGGGGACGAGCAGGGACCTCCCGCATCGGCTCTCAACCGCAGGAAGGCGCTTGTGCCCCCAAAGGTGTTCACAGACTCTACTCCCTTTGACGAACAGGAACACGAATCCGCTAAGGCCATCAATGCGTAAGGAATCCTTCTATTTGCCCCTACCCAATCCTCCCCTTCATTTTCTTTTTTTTCAAGTAGATCTCGGATTGAAGGGTTATTTCGTTCTGTAGTTCAGATGCTGTTTAATAACAATGTTACATATTAACTTTCTGTACCTGAGATAAAGCTCTACATCTGTCCCGGCTGGTGCAGTCTCACTTCAATGGGGTATCATTAATTCAACTCCAAAGTGGGGAGCAGGTGCCCCTTTTCCCTCCCTTAAGCAGAGGCTAATATTTTGAATGTTAAAACGTACAATGTCGAAAATGGGAAAGTTGCTGGATACTTCCTTGGAAACTTTGCTGAGACTCCGGAGCTTCAGTCGTCGCCCAAGTGACTGGAGTCTTGTAGTTAACCATATTTATCTCTCACAGAAATTCATATTTGTATTGAAATGCTTAGCAAAAGCCCTATAAACTAGTTGTACTCATCAGTTTTGTATAAGTCATTGACACTTGCTAGGGAAATTTTCTTATAACATCTATACATTGGTGTTTAATTCGATAAAACCTTCACTGCGCTTCAGGGAGAAATGGAAGAAACAGATGTTACTTACTTTGAATAATTATTTGTTAGTTTGTTGTGTGATCAAAACAAATTGTGGTGGAGGATCTTAATATGAAATAAATAACTTGCCAAAAGAGACTTCACCTTAAGAGAGGCCCCGCGTCATTAAAAGTAAAAAGCGCAATCCAATAATGACGGCATATATTCCCCACAGCTTATCAGGGGAAGCTTTTATATCGAGTAGTAAAATGGAAATGTGTGGAAGGTATACAGGGTATTCGGGCCAAATCTCACAATTTCTAATGATATCCTTTTTTTTCAGGAGCCGGCATTGGATAGTATACAGAGTAAATTTTTAGTTACAAGAAGTTAGCTGACATGAGTATGTACTGGAAGCCATCCGAATATTGGAAAAGAGTTACCTACATCATGATAATACGCACCGGATATCACAACGCCGACGTTATGCCTGCTGCTCAAAGCTCTTTAAATACTGTAAAGGCTGTAAGACGTGACATTGATAGTGCAACAAAGAATAGGACGCCGTAACTTACACAAGAGGCGCAAGGTACAATTATGACGGCCAAGGCAAATTGCTTGACGAAGGCAAAGAAACTCCTGAACAAGCTAACGCATCCTGTTGATCCGGGGATGATCTGATTCTACTCAGCCGAAAAGAACTTCTTCCAGGGCCAGTTGCATAACATATAGCACAGCAGGTGATTTGGCTATATTCTATGCGATGTTCCACGTATCATGAAGATCAAATTCTTCCAAACTGTGATGGTCTGTGGGTGTCTCCAGTGAGGATGACGCCATGCACCGTCTTTGGCTCAATTCAGACGGCTATTGTAGAGCTGCTTGAGACTGTGGTCAAACCATAGTTGGAGATATTGCTGCTGGAAGGCAATACCTCCAGAAAAAGTCAGAACAGGTTGTGGGAGAATTTCTACGACTACACCAACTCCACTTTCTGGCCACCTTGTTTCCCCGATTGCAATCCCATGGATTAATAAATGTGGGGCGCGGTTGAGAAAGACACCGATCGCCATGCCTGCAACCCCAAGGCCGAGCTGGCGGCCAGATCAAGGGAGTGTTTGAAGATCTTTCCAGAGACAGTGAGGAATGCATGCGCAGTTTTCCGGAACTTCCCTGAGGCCCCAGTGGAAGCTGAGGGGCCTCCCAGCCAAAATATAGTTGATATATTTTTTTTAAATACATTCATTTTTGTTGTATAGCTCAAATAGTATTTGGAAGGTACTACTTGTGTGGACCTGGGTGGGGGGCAAAAGTTGAAAGGAAGGGCGAGAAAAGAAGAAAAAAATTATTGTTAATGAAATCAATAAGCATTAAAAAATGAACATTAGTCGCAATTGAATTGTGTATACTAGTAGATTATTACAAATGGCGGGAGGTATCGGAGCGAAGCCCCTCCATTTCGAAATAATCACCTTAGGATTCGAATTCAAATGTGGTTGTTAAGCCTTCTAATGATTGTTTTTCGCTAATAATGGAGTCATTAAATTTCCTTGAAGTGGCTTACCGTGTATTGCAAATTTCCTAAGTATTCTATGCAATGTAGGAATGCATCCACAACGTGTTTCAACCACTCCACCCTGCGGATGCCCGCCACCTACCTGCAAGAACGTCTGAAAACATAACCAAGCTCCATAATTGCAGTATAAAGACCAACAAAGGTCCTTGGATCCCCTGAAGGTAGGTCCGAAAAGCAGGAAGTTGAAAGCTAAAGCAAACAATCTATATGAGAGACTTATATTAAACATCTTACAAATCGCATAGCGCGAAAGAGGATGTTAACTCTAATGTTAGTACGAGTAGACTAATACCTACTTATCTACATTGGTATCATTTTAAACATACATTTTCTTCTTTTGTGTTATTTTTATAAATACGGTTCACATTTATCTATATGTACCTATGAATCAAATGGGATAGAAAACAATACGTAAAATGCATTTGCACAATTCTTTACTGGAGAGAATCGCTGCCATCATTTTTTTTCTTCTTTTAATTCTCAACAATTACTGATCTTTGATTCGACACTCTCATTTGTACTTTCTACTTCACATTTGAAAAATATACTTTGTCGATTTTTAAATATATTTACTGACGGGATTTCAACCACCCAATAAGGTAGTTTATTCCACGACTGTGAGACTCTATCACTAAAGTAATTTTGAGCTCTGACTAATTTGAATCTATTTTGACGAGTATTTGCTTTAAATTCTATAGCTTACATTAGTGAAACATTTTAAGATTTTTAATAGTTCCATTATTTTTGTACGCAATCATCTACTTGCCAGAGATAATAGGTCTAAGGAATGAAGTATATTTTGAGTAGAGTTTGATTCTTTGTTGAGGTAATGAGACCAAAATTGCACTGCTACTCGACCTCAGCGATCAACGATATTTAAAGATAGAAATAGATGCAAAGATAGGAGAGAAAGCAGATAGAAAAATATGGTATTTTGCTAAAAGAATTGGTGTGCTGGCAAACTCTGTCATTGTGCCTATTGTGAGCCTTTTCTAAGGTTCTTTAAATAATAAATAAGAACATCCCAGCCATGTATTCTTTGCATTAATTTTTCTGAAGAAAGACTCAGAAGTTTACTCTTTTTTTTTTCTTTTTCCCCCACTTTGGATCTTTTTTTTTCGAGGGAGGGGGGTCCAATAGGTGTCTTCTTGCTTTTTTAGTATATCGGGAATTCACAATTTTGTTGTCTTTATTTTGGCTGTAGTTCATTAGATTTAGCTTTGAGTTAGGTTTTGCCACTTTTTTCTCATCTAAAGAATAGTTCTACGTCTCAGTGCGTTCGTTGTTGTCTGCTTTGGAATCCTCGTTTAGAATAAAGATTCGGATGATCTTTGTTGCGAAGTCTGATCAGTTGAATTACTTCTTTTAAGAGTAGTTAGTTGTTAGCTTTGCCGTATCTTTTTTGCACGGTCGTGAAGAGTAATATTGACATCGTTGAGATCGGTGATGTCATGAAATATTTTTTAGGGTATGTGGTCCCTTCATGTAACAAAAGTTACAAATCTGGTAGCAAGGATTTGTGACGTGTATTCTAAGCACAAGATCGATATTATTTTTGCCCTTTGCTATTGCAATGCGCTCCGTGATGAATGCTAATGCCGTCTCTGTCCCATATCTTCTTCGTAATCCATGTTGTTGAATGTTACATAATTTCCTGTTTTCTAGATAATGTTTTAGTCTGATATTTAATAGCTTTTCAAGTAGATTTCCCATAAACTCTAAGAAGGAGATAGGCTGATAGCTACTGATTTCCTTTTGAGATTTTCCAGGCTTTATCAGCAATATCATTTTTTGCCCTTTTAAAATGATCTGTGAAATCCCTCACATTAAGTAAACATTCAAGAACCGCAGTATTGCTCCGTTTTGTCTAGTGGGAGAGACATTTACTAGGTGCATTTTAGTAATACTAGTAATGCTCGTCAACATTTATTTAACTTTTTTTAGAGCCGCCTCATACTCCTAAGTAAATGATATCCCTTCCTCTCGTGTCTCTGGCCCCCTGTCTCCATAATGGTATAGTGTAAGTTCCGGTCCAAGCTGTTTCATTTTTGTTATTATTTACGCTTCCTGTTCTGCATCAATTTCCTCATTGTCTTCGTTTATTCTAAAATTGTTTTGATAATGAGCATTGAAATGGTGTTCAATTTCCCGGTCACCCGTAATTTTGTTGGCATTGACTTTGATGGAAATGTCAGCCTTGTGGGGAGTGTCTCTTATTCTCTTTATCTGGCTTCAGAAATTTGGGGTCTTCTTCAAATGTCACTATTACCCACGATGTTGTTCCAATTTTCACTTGCTTTTTTTCTGATAGGTTGTCAAATTTCGAGATATATTGCGCACCTCCCTATATCGGTCCGCCGTATTACTATGATTATTTATTGCAGTGATAAGAGCTTCAAAATGGTTCATTTTATTTTGAAGGTTTTTATCTAATCGCGGAACATTGAGCGTTTTGTACTCTGTCCTGGGGATAGCTAGACTCTCTACCTCCGGGAATTTTGTTATTAGGTGGCAAAATTGTTCTTTTATATCATCAAGGGCGGGTCCGTCTTGCTGGTCGGATTCTAATATCTTGCAGGTTATGTCTAATTATTCAGTTGGCCTTAGCCAAGCATCTACGTTTCGGGATTTTTACCTGCATCGGCGAAGTAGAGATGGTTTTGACTGTACTAATATAATCTGATGGGGTATGCAGGCCCGGGGTTCATACGCGGTTCAGAGAGTAATTAGAGTTCGTTAAGATATTCTCCAGTGTTGTTGAAGATCTTCTTGTCAAGTAGTTAGGAAAGTCTCGGCTTCCCTTTTTACCACATTCCGCTTAATAATTTAGATTAATGCATTACATGCTCCATGAAAGCAGAGTTACAGACAGCTTCTCTGCAGTGGGCGTTGGGATCACCAATTCGATAATAGTGTCATCTCTTTGGAAGAGGTACAGAATCTTAAGGTTCGGGATGTAAGAGCGCACGGGACGTTTATATCCAACAGAGTGGATTAAGTCATCGTAGATAATCTCAATCTTTACCCCCAGATAAGATTTCTCCAGGTCGCCTACCTCCCTAAACCTAATGCCTATCCGGATGGCAATGGCCACTCCGTCGTGTCTTTCCTTCGAAAGGTTGACCATTATGACATCGTAGTTGTAGACTTTCTCGTCTTCATTAAGCCCACGTTCAGAGATGAGGACGTCGGAATCCAGTGCTCCTATCTTGTTGCAAACGTTTCATTTCTTATCCCAGCCGTTTACGTTTGAAGATAATATTTTTAAATTTCTAATATACCCAATATTATCAGTCATATTAGTCTTCTGGTACGTTCTTTTGTTGGATTTGCCCTCCTGGCTAGAGATCTGACTCTCCTCGATCCTTTATTTTGAACTTGTGATTGAGGTTAAAACATGAGTCAGGATGAATTTAAATTTGGCTGTGGTTACTTCGTTTTCATTCCAATCAGCGTCATGCTCCCATTTAAACTCACTTATACCGAGGTCCTCTTTGATTTTATTAGTTTTACTCAAGCTTGGCAGCGGCGCTGATGACGAAGTGTAGATTTTCATCTT
The DNA here is from genome assembly GCA_963969495.1 of Ceratothoa steindachneri. Taxonomy (NCBI): domain Eukaryota; kingdom Metazoa; phylum Arthropoda; class Malacostraca; order Isopoda; family Cymothoidae; genus Ceratothoa; species Ceratothoa steindachneri. The sequence continues at coordinate 216,952,714 of OZ018317.1, forward strand.
TAGGTTCAAGATTAGTTGGTAAGATGGTCTCTGGCTGCAGCACATTGATTGTAGTTTTCTTCTGCCAGATGATGATGGCTTCAACCATTTTAAGCGTGGATGGTCCCTTATGCATAGGGGGAACGAGGTGGTTTGCAAAGCATTTTGCTAGTTAAAGTTGTGCCATGCATCCGGATACGTACTTTGATCGCCACATCCGGTTAAGCGCCAGGACAGGGTTGTGCAATCTTATAAACAATCAAATTCTCAACAAATAAAAAATAAAAGTCACTGAATAAGAGAAACCAATCACCAAAATAACAGTTCCTCGAATCATTAAATAAACCAAAATAAGAAACACTACTATCTCCCTTCACTAAAATACCCAACAGAAAAGAACTAATCGGATAACAAATGGATAACAGGAAAATGAAACTTAAGAAATAAGCAGATACTACAATTGAACACAAATGTATATAAATTCAAAGAAAACATGTATGGAAATTACTATAGAAGAATCGAACCTTAAGGTGGTTCTAATATCATAATACGGGAGGAACCTAGAAAATCAATATCTGGTATTACAATGCTCTTGCTACGAATCCATAGCGAACATGATTCAATAGAGTGACGATAGCTGTAAAGCATGGAATAAAATACAAAACAATAAGAGAATTGGAAGAGTCATTGTAGAGGAATTGCAACATAAAACCTCCCGGAGGGCCAGGCGAACTTATACATTAAAGTCACCCCCCCCCCTTGTGGGAAAAGCCGGAGAAGCGAGCCCCATGAGGAGACTCGTGGGAACGGTAGCCGGAGAATAACAGTAACTGCCTACCCTGTTTGATCTCCCCGCTGCATAGGTAGTTGGAGCGACCATCTGTGTTAAGGAAACCACCAAAGGCCCTTAAACGACGCTCAAAAGATCCAATTGCCTACGAGATCCGTTGGCCCGTGGTTATATCACCAAAAAGCGGTGCCAAGCAAAAGGCACGCCAAGGAGGGTGGTGGTTGGGGGGCTCTCTAATTAACAAGCAGACTTGGGCACCTCAGTGCCAACCGCTTCACTCCTCGCTCTTCCAGATGCGACCTCACCACTGGGGCTCCCCTCTGCGGCCTCGCACCTTTTCCCTTAGATGGGGCGGTGGTCCGCCTATAAATAAGCCCCTGAAGGAAAGAGAAAAGATTATTCGGTGAGAACAACATAGGATCAGTTCGTGAAGATCGATCCTTCAGCAGTCAAGATTATTCGGTGAGAACAACATAGGATCAGTTCGTGAAGATCGATCCTTCAGCAGTCAAGATTATTCGGTGAGAACGACCTAGGATCAGTTCGTGAAGATCGATCCTTCAGCCAGTCAAGATTATTCGGTGAGAACGATATAGGATCAGTTCGCGAAGATCGATCCTTCAGCCAGTCAAGATTATTCGAGGAGAGACGAGAAAGGGTTAGTTTGAGAAGATCGATCCCACCCCCCACCCCCCGTATCGAATTAACATAAAACGTCAAGTTTTGTATCGGTGCCATACCGAAAATCTTTTACAACTTAGAAGAAGTCTGACTGGAGAAAAGAAACCCTGCTCACACTCTAGTGACTCTCACAGTTCAAGCTCCGTAAGAGTGAGAGGAGAAGAACCAAGCCTCAACGAGGTTCCATTTGTTAATTACGGTAGAAATCCCCTCGTATAAAAAAACTAGTTGGGCACAAGACACAAAGAGGCTTAAAGATTATCCAGAAGAGGACTCTTTGAGCGAGGAGCACCGTAACTCTCTAGGTCTTCTTAACGTAACCGGAGGTAAAGTTGCAATAAGAAGTTGAGATCGCCCACCCTCTCTTCCTCCATCTCATCTGGACAAAATTCTACCATCGACCACTCCAAATCTCCGAAGCGCGAGAAAAGCCCTCCAGTGACATCTGGCAACCCCTGATCCCTTCTGTCATGTAAGTTAGAAAGAACATTTATATTCATATTGCGATAGTATGAGTTTATTACGTTTCACGATTTAACGGAAGTAAAAACAATTTAACAACTTCAGTCTCCACAACAACGTTACATCGAATTTTGACAAAAGATTTGTCTCTACACGCTTACAAAATTTAATTGACACAAGAACTGAAGACTGCTGACCATTTGAAGCGCCGTACATTCGTCAATTGGGTGCACGAGCAAAGACAAGCGGATGATGAGTTTTCGCAAAAAATCATCTTTAGTGATGAAACTCATTTTCATCTTGGTGGATTCGTTAATAAGCAGAATTGTCGCATTTGGGCTGATAAAAATCCCAGGAAGATTGTTGAAAAGCCACTGCATCCACAAAAGGTCACTGTTTGGTGTGCATTTTTTGCTAGCGGAATCATTGGGCCGTATTTCTTCGAAAACGATGCCGGGAATTCTGTTACGGTGACAGTCAAGCGATACCGTGCCATGATAACCAACTTTTTATGGCCTGAATTGAATTCTATGGATGTCGAAGATTTGTGGTTTCAACAGGACGGTGCCACATGCCACACAGCCAATGCGACAATGGTTTTATTGAATGAGAAGTTCCCAGGTCGCATCATCTCTCGAAACAGCGAAGTCAATTGGCCACCACGATCGTGGGACTTGACGCCTTAAGATTTCTTCCTTTGGGGTCATCTCAAAAGTAAGGTCTATGCCAACAAGCCAACAACAATTCAACAGCTGAAGGATGAGATAATAAGGCATATTGGTGAGATCGACAGAATAACTCCCCCTCCCCCTCCTATACTATTGTTATTATTTCGAATCAACATTTTGTACATGGTAGACTCATAATTGAATAGGACTGAAACATTTAAACTTTTCAAGAGGCGGGGAAGCAAGGAAAATGACTCAGAAAACGGTTAAACAAGGGAGTTCTTAAAATTGTATGTGGGAGGGATTCCAGTTCTATAAAACGTTTCTTTTTTTTTTTTGCCAAAATCTAGGCACCCTGCAAGAAATATTTTGAGGGTAGAAAAGATTATTACCTATATCAAAAATCTTAGAAATCTCAAGATCCAACAATTCCTGGCTGGTGACCCGCAACCACCGGAGAAACATTGAAATAAATACAGACCGTTTGACTTTATCATTATGACCCGAGTAAAAAAAAATAAGAACCGGCGTTGGTAGCCTTACGATAGACGGAAAATTTAAATCTAAATCCAAATTAAGACCTGTTAATAAGTAGATCTAGGAACGGGAGGATACCATTTTGTTGAGTTCAAGGGTAAATTTACTAGGGGGCCCCATGGAATTCAGTTCAGTAAGAAAACCTTAGAAAGAGACCACAAACAAATAATATTGTCTATATATCGAAACCAAACAAGGGGAAAATCGATTATGGTGGGGAGTAGAGAAGTTTAAAAAAACTCCATATATGTATAGATAAGAGAGGACAGGAAATAGCAATTTCCCATAAGTTAAACAAACTGTTGAAGGTACGAGTAAAATTTACCATTAAAAGAAAACTTACAGTTTTTAGTGCACATTGAGATGACTTGAAAATTTTAACAGACAAGTTACTCAATTTATCACTAAAGAAGGGAAAAAGATCGTTTACCGGCACTTTAGTAAAAAGAGAAAATACATCGAAACTTAACGAGGGAAGTTATTAGAGTAAGGAATGGAGTTGAGTTTATCAATAAGGTCGTAACTATATTTAATATGAGATTGAGAAATAGTACCAACAAGGGAAGTGAGGTATGAAGTGAGCCATTTGGATAACGAATATGAAACTGAGCTAACAGAACTAATGATAGGGTGCATAGGGTTATTAGGCTTATGAGTCTTAACAAGACTATATAAATATGGCAGAAAGGCATTACTAGATTTATATTTAGCAATTAAGTCGAAAATATTTAAGATAGGAGCGCAATTTGGGGGGAAATCGCTATTAACTTTAATCGTAGGGTTTCTTTCTAGGGGGACATAGGTAGATTGGTCATTTAGTAATAGATCCATTTTTGCAATATAAGACACTTTATCCATAATAACGACAGCACCAGATTTATCAGCTTTAATAATATGTAATGAAGCATTATTTCTAATGGCAGCTAAAGCACAACGGAAATGCCAGGGGTAATTATAATGGGTCGGAGTAGCTAAACAATGGTAAACGCAACCTTTAGCAATAGAAACATGTTCACTAGGAATGTCACTAGATTTTTCTAAATTAGCAAAACCTCTAGCAATTGAAACATTAGAAGGTCTGGACGGAATGAAAAAGTTCAAGCCAAATCCGGGGCAGAAGTTGTGGTTTCATCAAGTTCTTGAGAATAGAGGCTAACAACAGTTTCTGGTCGGTTGTTCTTAGTCCAATAACTGTTGGAGATGAGGCGTTGTAATTTAAGATCCAACCTACGTTCCAATTTTGCAGACCGTTTTCTGAAAGCGTAGAAGATGGAATCCTGGATTACGTTTGACCAAATGGTATGGATGTTGGAGGTAAAAGCGTGACGGAGAGCGTTGACGTCCTCAAAAGCAATGGAGATCTCGTACTTCATGAGCGAAATACGTTTGGAAAGCAGAATACGTTCAATATCTCCAAAAGGTTCACCATTAATACACTTGTAAGAATTGCCAATAAAAGACGTAGGTACAACTTTCTCAGCAAGGCACTTAAGAAAGGAAAGTTTTTCCTTTCTGTCGTACGCAAGGAGCTAAGCAGCACGATACCCGTTAACAATCGTAGATACCGTCGTTCTCGGTATACGGTATGCATCCGCAAAGTCCCAGATACGCATGCCACCTTCATATTTTTCAACAATCTATTTTTTCACTTCAATGGTGATCCTAACCCTTTTCTTCGTTACAATGCTCTTACCATTAACTTTATTAGAACTCTTTGTTAATGAATTTACTAAAGGTTTACGTGAAAAAATAAAAATCGCGTGAAAATTCAGTCATAGGGCGGGTTGTTCACTAAATGATAGTAACTTGCGTACTGCCGCTCGTGAACAGTCGTACATTTGTTTCGAGAAAGGTTAGCGCGCGGTGTCATGACTCATTTGGACCTTTGCAAGTTCTAGAACGCGAGTCGTATATCAAGCAAAGTTTAAACCGGGCATATATCAAGTTGGACTTATTCCAAAGCGGACGTATAACGAGGTACCACTGTACATAACTTCCAAACCTATTTAACTATAGGTCACCGGTTACGTTGATGGGCGATTTAAACAGACATTGTCCGCCGTCTGGGTATAGATCTATAAATAGAGTCAGAAAGCAACTCAATACACTGATTAACAGAGGAATACTACAAAGCCTGTGATCCAACTTCACAACTTACTTTGCAGGAGAATCTGCTACAAAATCGGATTTCAGACTGTCTAACTTAGATCTGCCCTTGAATTACGACATGATATAAGTAGAAGTATCTTGCAATGACCACACTGCAAATCTAATGCATGTCAACAAGTAGCCTACTCAGCTTTCTTCGACGAAATGGAAAACTTATCACACAGATGATTGGGAGAAGTACAAAGATAAACTTTACGTATCCACCCCTTTCAATGAACCCACTATGGAAGAAATCGATGATGAACTGAATAAGATTAGAGAAGAACTTACAAAGGCAGATGAGGGGGTCATCCCCCCAAACTCGTACAAAACCATCCAGCAATATTTATTTATTTATTTTCAGGATTTATAGCCCTTTTTGCCCTATAGGCTCATCTGGCTAAAGTTCGTATTAAAAACAAGAGATAAAAATAGTCGAATAATGTGGACATATCACGCACTAATATGCAATTAGGTAAATTGTTCATGTAAAAATAGGAGTGGACAAGGATCGGATAAAACTAAGGAGAGTAAAATATGATTCAAATATAGGGCAATAAAGAGGTAACTAGGGTATTAAATTTTGGAGGAACGGCCAGCATCTTCCAGGAATCGTACTAATTTGGTAATAACATGGGGTGAATCTCCAAGAATAGAAGCAAAGGTGGGGTGAAGACCGAAGTACTTCTTTCTATGGGCAGTGTATTGTGTGCAGGTGAGTAAGATGTGTTGAACTGAGATGCGAGAATGACACGTCTGGCAAGATGGTGGTTCTTCGCTAACCATTAAGTGTCCGTGGGTGAGGCAACAGTGGCCGATTCACAGGCGCACAGCATACTTCCTTCTGTCTGGTGAGGGAGTAGGATGATGGCCATGGGGAAGCATTTTTTTTAAGTTGGAGTAGGTGATGGTGTCCATAAGAGTTCCAATATCGCTCCCATTCTTCTCTGACATTTACGGATGAGAGGGATGTACTCTCGGTGGAAGATGGGCGATTCAGATATGGACAGAACAGTATGGTAGGTGGCTTTCTTAACTTCTAGGTCGGCCGTTTTTTTTCCATAGATGTTTGAGTGTCCGGGCAGCCAACAGAAAGATATAGGATAAGAACGTTTGGTCAAGAGGTGTATAATTCCTAGTATCTCTATGGCTACATGGTGGCGAGGAAACAATCGATGAAGGGAAGTCACGCCGTAAGGGGCATGGCGATTTATCATCCTGGCCGCCGTGCGGACGGGATCCAGCGCTCCGTCCGGCCCCAGCTTAGCCTCTCTTCCTTCCTTCAGATAGCCTGTATTTTTTCCCTACTTCCCCGCTTTTCATACAACCTCTCCCACAACTTTCTCTGGTCAGCCTCTAATTTTACAGGGTAGATGCTGACCTTCTTCTCAAGCCAACCGTCCCGGATCGGGGCTGAGGGCGGAGGGGAGAACGTTCCCTAACCCCTGAGCTCCGGTTCAGAATGTTTTTTTTTTAACAACCTACTTCATCCCCACCCATACCTTCCTCACATCCCTTTTTCTCTCCTCTTCACACTCAGTTTTACGCCGCGTCTAAGGTGGAGCCGCCATGCCGATGGACTGCCAGGCCACCAGGCGGGAGGGGTGGTCCCAAATGGCGGCGCCTGGCTCTGCCAGGCCTGTAAGCACCTGTTGCAGTGCGGGCAACTGCGAGAGGTGATGAGCTATTGCGTCCCGTATAAAAAAGAGGGTCACCATGCCCATGTATGCAAACCAAAAAAAAAAATCCAAATCTCTCCCCATTCCCTCTTATACATCTACGGAGCCGCCCTCGGGCAGCTCCACCGAAAAAATGGAGGTCTCCCCCTCTTTGCTTGCGCAGGGGACCCTCCATATTTCTTTCTTTAACAGGAGAGGAGGCTTACTCCTCTCCTACGCCTACGGGTGAAGGGGACTCCCCCTCACCCCCTTCTCTGGAGGTGCTTTCGGGCACCTCCCTCTTTCCAGCGGCAGTCCTTCCTTTTCTTTCTAAGCGGACTGCCAAGAAAGCCAGCAGACAGCCCATTGCCGACCGCCCCTCGTGTAAGCGGCTCGGTAGGGCAAACCCTCTTAGGAGGAAGACGGAAGCCAAGCCTCTTAGATCGCTTCCCTCAAAAGACCTGCTGGCAAGAATACTTAACTTTGTCGGGGTCAAGGCCTGTGCCTCCCCACACCAGATGACTAATGACAATACTGCCAACGGGACCTGCGATGTCTTGGGGGGGATGGCCAACTGGAGCCCCCCCCCCCCTGAGGTAGACATGGTCCTTGAGGATACCCAGCCTCAGACGGTAGGGCCTTCCATTGGGGGGAATCCGGGCTCGGCGCCAAGCAGCGAAGCCGAATCCGCCCCTATGCAAGGTCCTCCGCAAACGGCTAGGGTTTCTGAGGTAGTACAAGGAGGGGAGGGATCTCCTCCGACCGGTGCCCCTACGACTACCAGGAACTACTCTCTTTCGGAGAATGGACTTGGCTGAGGCCGGTCCATCTGGCCTAGGGGCTTCTGCCAGCGGAGGTGAAAAGCGGGTTCATTCCCTGCCCTCCTCTCCTAAAAAGAAAAAAAATAAGAAAAAGACTCGGGGCTCCTCTCGAACCGCGGGGGCTGCGGTGACGGATGGGTCTGCTGCCACTTTGGTAAGCAAGCAAGCCAATATCGGCACATCCGGCCCCTATGCCCCCCTGGGTGCGGAGCCCCTGACTATGACAAAGAAAAAAAGTGCACATGCTGGAGCCTCGATGACATCGGGGCCCCTCATTCAGAGGTTACCTGGCGTTTTCGAGCCCGTAGCTTCAAACGCTTCCTCGTTATTCGCTCCACTGATGGCACCATGTTGTCCAAGGGCAACATGATCTATTTGAGGAGAGGATTAGCTAGTGCAATTGGTAGAGAGCCGAAGGTGGCCCGTTTCTCGGACGGGAGCCTTCTGGCGAATCCCGCCGAGGCGGCCAAGATAAGTGCTCTTCAGACACTTGATGGCACCCTGGTGAGTGTGACACTGCACTCTACCATGAACTTTGTGAAAGGAGTAGTTAATGCGAGGGAACTCGTTTACTACTCCATTGAGGACATCACCTTAGAGCTGGCCGACCATGGGGTGGTCAAGGTCGAACGTGTGATGAGAAAACAGGGAGGGGCCTCGAGACCCACCCCTATACTCTTCGTCATGTTCAACTGTGACAAGCTCCCTGAGTCGGTGCGTGCCGGTTGGTACCGCTACCGCGTGAAGGCATTCGTGCCACTGCCGCGGAGGTGCTATTACTGTCGCCGCTTCGGCCATACGAATCGATCTTGTAGTCGTGCAAAGTCAGGGTCACCCGAAGTCTGTGTAAATTGCTCCAAGGCTGCAGACGATAAGTCTAAATCATGTGTGGCCAAGTGTGTCAATTACGGAGAGCCGCACCCCACTTCTTCGAAGCAATGTGGTGCATATCTCCTCGAGAAAGAAATCCTGGCCGTTCAGGCCCAGGATCGAATCTCGTTCCGCGAGGCTAAGGACTTGGTCCTGGTGCACCTGGCTCTGCTTGGGACGTCATATGCCTCAATAGTTAGAAAGGCACCCTCTGCTCCTGGCCCATCCAGGCCAACGAGCACGGTTGTTTCTGCGCCCATTAGGAGCCCTTCTGCGGGCTCTACTCAACTCGGGCGCTTCCCTGGTAAAGCTGGCGACAAAAAGGGTTCATACCCAGCCCCGGCTAAAACCAGGGCTCACCCCTCTTCCCCCAGCGTGACCGTTTCCCGCAAGGCGAAACGGCCACGCGCCTCCACCGAGTCGTTAGACTTACAGGGGGCAACACCCTTGAAGTTTATCGCCAGGCCATCTTCCGTGCTTCCTAAAGCTGTCCCTCGAAAGGAGGACAGCAACAAAAGAGCTTTGGCTCCTTTGCCCACGCCTAGTGGTAGAGCGAGTTGCTCGGAGACGGTGGTTCCTCTAAAAAAGGGCTCCCAGCCTCCGAAGCCGCAACGCCCGCCTAACGTTTCGAGGCGGAGGGAGGAAAAGACTCGCATGGCAAGCCTAACCTCCCCAAATAAGTCCTCGAAGGCGAAAGCGACTTAAACGCTTTGTCCGGACAAAAGCGCCCGGGGTTCTACCTCCGGGAAGCGTACGGCCATTCCCGTGAGGGTCTTCTGTTCGAGAAGGGCCCCCGCGTCTCCTCCGTGCTAGGCCTGGAGGGCATATTCCTTCAATGGAATTGCCGTGGACTCCGGGCCAACTGGGAGGAGCTGCGGAGGCTCGTCTCGTCTCGTTCCCCGTTAGCTATCTTTTTGCAGGAGACCATGCTAGGCGCGTGCCCCCTACCCGCCCTCCTGCGGTATAAGGGTCTTGCGACCCCACCACCAAGGCTGGGGGATGCGCGATTTACACCCGGCATGATGTCTCCGTTCTTCATTTCTCCTTAGATACCTCCTTTCAGGCAGTGGCTGTGCAGCTGCACCTGGATAGGAGGTATACTCTCATTTCTGCATACATTCCACCGTCAGCTGACTTCGACGCGGGGACTTCCGCCGCGTCGTGGCACGGTTGCCGAGGCCCTTTCTCTTGCTTGGAGATCTGAACGGCAAGCATCCTCCCTGATGAGATTACTCAATGAATCCTAGGGGAAAAGTCCTTGCCGATCTGATCAAAGAGCTTCAGATAGGTGTCCTAAACGTGGGTGAGTTTACGCATCACTGTCCGAAAATCCGCTTCATTTTCTTGCCTTGACCTATCTTTGTGCTCTTCGGATGCACAGCCTGATTTTGATTGGGGGATGGTCGATGAACTCCATGGTAGTGATCACTTTCCCATTCAAATATCATTTTCAGGGCAACTGCCGCCTGAGAGACCACCTCGGTGGTGCTTTGCGCGGGCGCGGTGGCCTGCATTTCAGGAAATGACTGAATTCTCTATCTCAGTCGAGGAGTTTAGGTCGGTAGATGAGGCCGTTGAGTTCTTCTCCGGCAACCTCATCGCCGTGGGCCTGACTACTATTCCTAGGACGTCTGGCCGTTTTGCACGCCGACTACTCCCATGGTGGTCGGTCGAGTGTGAGACGGCCCTCGAACAGAAGCGTTATGCCTACATGCGCTATAAGCGCCACCCGAACGATTTCACTGTCGCTGAATTTTGTCGGGCTAAGGCTAGGTTCCGGTATATTTCGAAACACGCCCGCCGCTCATCTTGGCGGGCATACGTGTCTTCACTTAACGCGAAGACCCCTTTAGCAGAGGTGTGGAAGCGAGGCAAAAGGATTCGGGGCAAGTTCTCGCAGGACCCCCCTCCCGTTCTCCAGGAGAATGGGACCGCAATCTCGGACCCTGCGTCCGTGGCGGAATCCTTCGCAACCGATTTTTCCGCATTCTCTAGCCGGGATGCTGCTCCGCCAGCATTCAATGCACGTCGTGATGTCGCGGAAGGCCGCCGGCTGGACTTTACCTCCAGAGGCGGAGAACCATTCAATGCCAGGTTTACTGTGAGTGAGTTGTGCTCCGCTCTCGCTTCGTGCGTGGACATCGCCTATGGTCAGGACGATGTCCTGTACGCCATGCTTCGATACCTGGGTGAGTGAGGCATGGCCTTTCTGTTAGATTTGTTCAACAGGATCTGGGTGGAGGGTATTCTCCTAGATTCCTGGCGAATCGCTACTGTGCTCACCTTTCGCAAACCGGGGACAGATCACTCTACTCCGACCGGTTTTCGCCCAATCTCTCTAACCTCTTGCGTGTGCAAGTTGATGGAGAAATTGGTAAATTTTAGATTAGCCTTTTTCCTGGACAGCGGAGGCCATCTGTTTTCTGCACAGTGCGGCTTCCGCAAGTTACACTCCACGTCGATGCTCTGCTCTGACTGGAAAAAGCCGTCTGCGAGGCTTTTCTTCGTAGACAGCACTACGCTCCGGTCTTTTTCGATCTGGAAAAGGCCTATGATACTGCATGGCGATACCGTATCATGGAGACTGTCCACACGATCAGGGCGAATGGACGCCTCCCAACGTGTATATCTGAATTTTTGCAAGATCGTCGATTCCGCGTACGGGTATGGGGAACCCTCTCCGGCCCAAAAGAACAGGAAGAGGGTGTCCCGCAGGAAAGTGTCCTCAGTTTCACACTCTTTGCCCTGAGCATCAACGGCATCACCTCGGTGCTGCCGGAAGATGTTCTCGCTACGCTCTACGTGAACGACCTTTCAATCTCTTTTGGCGCGGTCCAGATGCCAACTCTGGAGCGTGGACTCCAACAGGCATTGAACCGCGTCTCTCGCTATGCCGAAGCGCACAGGTTTCGGTTTTCTTTGGCTAAGACTAAGGCGGTGCACTTCTGCCGCCATCCACGGCTTCACACCGACCCAGATTTGTTTCTTAATGGGGTGCGCCTGGATGTGGTGGAATCACACCGTTTCCTTGGTCTTGTATTCGACCGACGCCTCACCTAGGAGGCTCATATTCGCAACCTCAGGGTCTCTTGTACCCGCACCATGGATATTCTCCGTTTCGTGACGTTCAGCGCTTAGGTGCTGATAGGGCTACTGCCCTACTTTTTTATCGATCGTTTGTTCGTTCGAAGCTCGACTACGGATGCGAGTTTTATGCATCTGCAGCCGAGCGTTTATTGCTGAAGGTGGATTCGATCCACCACACCTGCCTTTGCCTTGCGACCGGTGCCTTCCGCACTTCCCCCATTGAGAGCCCATTGGTCGATGCTGGGGAGATGCCACTCGCTCTGCGCCGCGTGCAGTGCATCACTCGCGTGTACGCGCGAGCCCGGAGCCTCCCTCAGTCGCCAATAGCTCTCACTGCATCCGCAGCTGATCTCGACGGTGCCTATGCCGCCGAGAGACGCCAGTCATACCCTAAGCCTTTGGGGTTTAGAGCCAGGAAACTTCTTGGGGAGCTATATATAGTTCTCGGGCCGACGGCGCCACCCTGGAGGGTACTACATTTGGCTATTTGTTGCCACGCCTCTGCTCCCAAAGCTTGTACGGCGCCGGGAGTATTGCGTTCGACCTTTTTGGAGCACACCCCATGTCACGCTGGAACCGTGCCAGTGTATACGGATGGCTCCAAGTCCAAAGAGGGTGTCGGCTTCCACGCCGTATCTCCTCTGTTTGAAGTCAGCGGGGCTCTACCATGCGCTGCGTCTGTCTTCACGACCGAACTAGGGGCAATGCATCACTCGGTACGGGAGATTACGCGACGTGCCCGGTTCGGAGACCGGATTGTGATCTATAGCGACTCACAAAGCGCCCTGAGTGCTCTCGGGGCATTGGAATCTCCACATCCCCTGGTTTGCGATATCCGTGACGCCACGGTTTTGGCGAGCCGGGCGGATGTCGAGACTATCTTCTGCTGGGTTCCTGGACATGTAGGAATTGCGGGGAATGAGGGCGCCAAACAGTCCGCGAGGACTCTGCGACCGGACCAGCGTTTCGCTCTTCCTCACACGGACTACATGGCAGGAATACGGGCAGCTCTTCGGACTCCTTAGCAAAAAAGATGGGAGATGGTTGAAGGGAACTTTAAGTTGCATGCCATTGCACCACGACTGTTCCCATGGACCCATCCTCCAATGCCGCGACGGCTTCAGGTCGCTTTCTGTCGTCTCCGAATCGGGCACACTCGTGTGACGCATCGCTATCTGATGGAGCGCTCACCAATGCCCTATTGCGACAACTGCGTCGTCCTCCACACTGTTCGGCACATTTTTGTCCAATGTCCCAGTCTGGGTGATCTTCGCGCACGATACCTGTCCCGGTACGGGGATGGGTGGGGTCGCTACCGCCTGTCCCTTGTACTCGGGATGAGTTCATGCACATTTACTTGTGGACTTGTTGACTTTTGAGGGGAGGCCGGGCTTCTCCCCTTTATTTAAGAATGTTCTATTTTTTTTATCTTTTTGTTGTTGTTGTTTTCTTTGTAGGTTGCACGCTCCTGCACCGGGGTGAGGGGGACCTCCCTCCGCTGCCGGAGATTGCTTCCTAATTGTTAAGTTTTTCCAAATTTTATCATTGTTATGTTTTCATATTTTTATTTTAAAGTAGCTCAGTTCTAGGCTGTCGTGTTTCCGGCGACTTATGCCCAAGTGGGCAGTTGCCAGATGGGCTCTATAAAAAAAAAAATGGAAGGAAGTCAGCGCGCTTATAGAGTCTGAAAATATGGTATAAAACCCTGGGGAATGGAGACTGAGGGCGTGTACGGCTATTTTGATGGCTACGAGTTCTGCTGAGAAGATAGATGATGTAGGAAGTAGAGTGGATCGTAAGGTGAGAGAGCGAAGGACCACGGCACTTCCAGTCCCTGTATCAGTTTCGATCCGTCGGTATAAATGGAACATGGCGCGTTGATCTGCGGTTGGTATCTGATCCTTGGGGCCTCTCAGGAAAGGTACACAAACTGAGCATTTCTGCGAGTCCATCGAAGGAGCGTAGTTGCTCTCTCCAGAGCAACAGAGAGGTGTCAAAGCCCGAGTTTTTTTTTAAGGCTGTGCTATACTTAAGGTGTATGAATAAAGGGTATGGGGGGTGAATCTCTGGTGGAGGGGTCGTGGAGCAGAGAATTTGAGCGAATTAAATAGTGCATACGGTAGGATCTGATGTAGAATCGGAGGCAATATTCATCACGGTTATATGAGAGAGGGAGGCATCCTGTTTCAGCATAAAGAGATATTCCATGGGAAGACTTCCATGCTCCTGTAGCAAGGGGAGTTCAGTATATTTAGCATGCTTTTGGAAGCTGAGCCATACAGGTGGCAGCCATAATCAAGCTTTGGCGAAGTGATATGTGGATCTTGAGGAGGGTGCAGCGATCAGCTCCCCAGTGTAGCTTCGATAAAGAGGCCATAAAGGCAGTACGGGGGCACATGTTTCCATAAGGTCTTCAATATTATATGGCCATATCATATGCTGGTCGAATATAAGCCCCATTATTTGTCATGGGTGGCATATTTGATCGGCGATCCAGAAATATTAAGGCTTATCTTTGGAATCGATTTGCACCGAGTAAAAATAAGGGCCGTTATTTTAGGGAGGGAGATGATGAATCCAGTAAATAAGGCATGAGCCAATATTGAATCGACGGCTTGATGGAGTTGGGTGGTGACCATCACCGCGGACGAGCTCGTCACCTAGATAGCAATATCGTCTACATAAAGGGAGCAGCGCACAGGCGGTAGGAATGTTTTGAGATTTAATTGATTGTAATTATAAAAAGAGTAGTGCTAAGCACGCTTCCTTCGGGGACACCCTCATATTGTACGAGCTTCGAAGAGCAGGTACCCCGAAGATCGACACAGAAAGAGCAGTCTTTCATGAAGTTACGTATAAACAACGCCAAGGTTCCACGAAGTCTCATGTCATATAGCTGTTGTAGAATCAAGCGCCGTCAGACGGTATCATATGCCTTTTCTAAGTCGAAGATTGTGGTGACGAAGTTTCTTCTAGAGAAATCCAGGACAGTAAAAAAGTCCAGTGTGGAGCGATTTGGGCGAAACCAAAATTGGGACAGAGAGAGGAGCTCTTGTCCTTCAAGATACCTCATCAGGCGGGCGTTCACCATGCGTTCGAGCAACTTACATAGGCACGAGGTAACGGCAATTGGCCCGTAATTTGTTGGATTGGAAGAGTCTTTTCCAGGTTTAGGGTAACGAATGATAGTGCTGTGGCGCCATTCTTGAGTAAAAGTTCCGGAGAGGAAAATATCATTAAAAATTGTTGAGACACTGTAGGGCGTCTACATGGGCATGTTGGATGAGTGTGTATGATATTAAGTCATCTGAAGGAGTGGACTTCTTACACGATGAGAGTGCATCCTAGATTTCTTTCATCGAGAAGGGTTCGTTGTAGTGCAGTTTTCTAGACATTTCAAACATTGACGGTTGCAATTCTATCAGTGGTTTATGTCGGTTGAATTCGGAGAGTAGGGCTCCATTGGAGCTTGAGCTGAGCATGTTCGCAATTAGCTATGCAACGTCCTGGAAAGCACTGACGAGGTTGTCATTATGACGAAGGATGGGAAGGGGGAGGTGTAGTGACGACCGCGTATTTTATGTATTCGTCGCCAGACTCTGGCTAGAGGGATGCGAGATGAGATGGAGGATGTGTATTGAATCCAGGAGTGACGTTTTGCCTATCGTAAAATCCGGCTGGTGAGGGCACATTGTCTTTTATAGTTAATGTAAGAAGACATGCGAGGTTTATCTCGAAAGGTGTGGTGGAGCCGATTTCTTTCGTGCTTAACAGTGCTACACTCTATGTGCCACCAGGCGACCGATTGAGTCGAGCGTTGTGGAGTGTAACATGTTTGTGGGCCTTGCTGAAAAAAAGTTCCACAAACCTGTTTAAGCGGGATGTACCGTCTGTTGTTTCATCAGACAGTTATGAAAGAGGACAACGTTACCAAAGCTTCCTAGGCAGCTTTCTGGTAGGACGAATACGGTTTGGGGGATATGGGGGAAGTGGTGAGTAGGTCTAGGAGTAGAGGGTAATGATCACTTCCATACAGATCATCAAATACTCTGAAGAAGTGATCGGGCGGAGAGTCAGCTGAGCACAGACAGAGATTTATCTGGGTAAAGGAGTCTGCCTGTGGATGATAATGGGGCTTCGTCGTTGAGGACTTGTAGATCTTGTTGTAAGACTACGTCTAGTAAAACATATCCTTTGCTGTTGTTTAGGACATCGTACCAGTAGTGGTTACGAGCATGAAAGTCTCCAGTTAGAAGGAATGGTTTCGGGAGTTGGGAGACAAGTTAAGAGCGTCGATCGGCGAAGGTCAACAGCGAGGGCGTTAAAATTTGTGCGGAGGGGTGGCAGTTAAATTGTATATTCGTGCGTGCGGACTAGGAGGAGGTTAACATAAATTTGGGTTGTAGTAGATTGACCTAGGAGTAGCCAGTGGGAGAAAAGTAAGAGGGGTCTAGGAGCTTTGTTTCACTGAGGCAAATCAATTTATGGAAAAACTGTTTTAATAGGGCCTGAAGCAAGCCATAATTGGCCCGAAGTCCACGGATATTCCATGTTAGACAGAAGGTTGAAGACGTTGGAGCGTTAAAGGTTGAGTTATGCAAATGGGCGGGGTTACCGTTCAACCATTTTGGTCCAAGTGTGCTCAGAGAGGGGAAGGTATATTATCTGTGCGTACATCACGAACGTGGGTTAAAGGTTTGGTGGGTAGTTTTCTTAGCGGTCAGAGAAGAATCTGGAGAGGAGGATGTCGGGTTGGAAGATGCTATATTGGCAGCTGTACAACCCGGATGCAGATCATAATATGTAATCAGGGAGGTGCGGTTAGGTAGTACGAGGGGCAGAAAGCAAGGTGATTTGTCGGCCATGTGATCACATGACTGACAAGGGTCAGTAGTTCGGGCAGTCTCAGTGGTTTTATTTGAGCATGGTGATATCCGAGTGTTATCGTTATCGGTACAGTGAGGGGGATCTGATGTACCTATCCCATGAGGTGTAGCGAGCGAGAAGTCTACAAGATCTCTCTCGTCGGGTGAAGGTATTTTCTAGGGTAGTGTGCTTTGCGAGGGACTATACGCGGTATCTGATTTTATGCCGTAAAGCCACGTTTCTTCTGAAGAGCTCATTGCTCCAGGCGAGGGTGAGGCGTCATCCTCGAGTCGGGGCGTTTGTCGTTGCAGGAACTCAAAGAGGAACAAGCGGAGAGAGAAGGTATAGAGCACTTACGACCTCCACCTCCCTCACGATTAGCCCGCGGGGGACAGGGATTCACTATCAGGGGCGCCATTTGTCAGTGCACCCATCGGCCCCTTAGTAGAGATAAGCACCTGGATAGGTGGATGATCTATAAGTTCATCAGTGTGCGAGATCATTGATGAATTAGTTTTAGGCGGTACATGGGTGGGTTCGTGATTTAATACATATAAGGGGGTTGGAGGTAATTGTGTTCGGTCTCTGCCTCTTCGATATGTCTTCCTGCGATTAGGGGGAAATTCGTATTTTGAAGATAGGTTAACGACAAGTAATTTGGGCGAGAGTGCCACTTTCCGACGGGGAGATATGGGTTGTGTTTCATCAAGATCGGGAGGTGATATTGGTTATTCTATTCCGTCACCTTGTTGCGAAAGCGTAGTTGGATGTGTTCGCAAAGGTTCTTTGATGCGTTTTTTCAAGGAAGGGGCGACCGTTGCAGATAGAGAGGCTGAGTGTCGGGTGGTTGGTTCTGAGCGCCGATGTGCCAGACCTGTGTAGAGTGCCGATAATGCTAGGAGCACCACTCGTCACAGCAGAAAAGGTGGGTGTTGACAGAGTGATGCCTTCTTTACTCATGTCTAGGTTTTCTTGGCGTCTAGAGATACTGCATCGTAGAGACCGAATGCGGATCTCCTGGTGATATAGGTAGTGAGGGCACTTCTTGTGGCGGGCATGATGTAGGTCGCCATAGTTGAAGCAGTGCGTCTCTTCTGTGCAATCTTTGGTATTGTGCCCCAATTATCCACAT
Source organism: Ceratothoa steindachneri (assembly GCA_963969495.1). Taxonomy (NCBI): domain Eukaryota; kingdom Metazoa; phylum Arthropoda; class Malacostraca; order Isopoda; family Cymothoidae; genus Ceratothoa; species Ceratothoa steindachneri. The sequence goes on from OZ018317.1 coordinate 216,970,413, forward strand.
CGAAAGCACGGATTCTCAGTGCTTTTACAATATTTCGCGGCGTAGGTGAATCTGCTGCAGTTACAGTCCTCGAGTGGGGTGGGGGAGTTCTTGAATTCGTATACGTGTTGCTGCAAATTTTATAAACTTTGGCAGCGTTTGTTGTTTTAGAGTTATCTTAGCAAGCCCTAAATGGAGTGGAAGAACGAGAAGATGGCTTTATAAAAATACTGACCAACTCAACATTATGTTGTTGGTCGGTGAAGACTCCTTGGATGACGGAAAGGATGAACTCGTCTGTGGCATAAGGTTTTGACATTAAATTCGTTCCTGTCTTTGGCCGAGATTTTTAGAGAGCCAAGAGACTGTAGGCTAAGCAGGCGTTGAGAAAATGACTCAGTGGTAGCACGGACTATTATCTCCGAGCGTGAGTCAGCAATTGAAAAGTCAACGGCGAATTTAGGGAACATTTATTTTAAGGCGTAGTAAGTATGTAAGCCACAGACCTTTTGTTCTATTGGAACACATAAATATATATGGTGAGACCAAGCAGAGCGGGCTAGGATGCTATGTAGGTTTGTCGTTGGTTTTCAGCGAAGGTTGAGGTACTGTTGAGCACTAGAATGTTGGTTGATATTGCGAGGGGGCGACATCGAAGTGGTTGCTGCGACGATTTCTATTTGAGGGCGAGATAGAGGCTGTCATGTAGGCCTCAAACTCACCTGGTCCGAAGAGAAGTCCATGCTCGTATCCAGGGGTGGGGGGACAAAGGTCGGGTGATCAAGGTTTTTAAAGTTTTCATTGATGGGCATGGGGACCATATTATTATCGCGGGACGCAAAGGTAATCACTCACCGCAATAGCCCGCTCTGTGAAGGATGAATACGAGGCCGGCGAAGCTAGCTGCCGCCATTGAAGGCACACTTCCCGCCCAGTGGCCAGGCAGCCCATCACCATGGCCGCTCTACCTTGGGTTGGGCGTAAAATTGATAGACAGTGAAAGGAGAGAGAAAGGTTATGTGAGGAAGATGAGGGTGGGGGTGAAGCAGGTTGTTACCCCCCTCCCCAACTGCAACTCATGGGTAAGGGGGCCTTGCACCCTTCTCCCTCAGCCCCAATCCTGGATGGTTTGGTGAGAGGAATCTGGTCGGCATCTACCCTGTGAAATTAGATGCCGACCAGAGGCTGTCAGAAAGAAGGAGAAGAGGCTAAGCTGGGGCCGCATAGGGCGCTGAGTCCCGTCAGCACGGCAGCTACGAAAGCACATCGCAGTGACCCTTTCGGGGATCAAGCAATATAGATGGTCACCAGAAAGGGTTGAGAAGGTCGAGGAGATTAACAGTGACAGAAAAGATATGAAGATACAAACCAAATATTGAAACATACAACGTACTCAGAAGACAGAAGGGAGAATTAGTCGATATAATATGAAAAAAAAGAAGAAATGGGATCGACAAATCGAGAAAATTAATGTAGAAACTTAAGGCACACGTGAGTAGATTCAAACCAAAGCTCGGAAAGGATCGACTGAAAATTAAGGATGCTTTGATATTCGATCATTGGGAAAATGATGACCAAATATGGTTTAAATAAATGATGCGTAATTATAATATATTTCGTAATATATTTTGGTAAAAATAAATGTTTGAATCTTTTTCAAATCCAGAAATGTTTTTTCGCCCCCAAAAATCGAACATCCATTGTTGCGCTACACTAAAGTGCCCTGAAAAGCAAAAAGAGAGTTGCTAAGGGTAGTGCATGAAAGAGGACCATCTTTAGGATCATTAACGACTTTAAAAATGACTGGTTATACTTATGTGAAGAAGGCTTATGGACACCCAAAAATTTTAAATGAACGCCAAGATCAACTCCAGGTCAGGTCTTAGCTCATGGATCGGGTTTCCGCCAGTGCTAAGCTTGCTCACAATTGGAAAGAAGCAGGTGCGAACGCTTCAGCGCACAAAGTGAGTCAGGGATTTTTAAATAAGGTATCAAGTCGAGAAAGACTGCGGGGAAATCTCATCTCTCAAGTAGTATCATACGGATAGGCTCCACTTTTGTAGAAAATATAAATAAAGGATTATTGAAAATAGGGAGAAAGTGATATTATTTGATTATGCTCACTTCCACTTGTTTGAATCCTCTGGAAGATCCCTCTATAAAAGGAGATACTGAGATCGCTTTCTTTAGACCTATGGCCAACGGTGAAGCATCTGGACAGTCACCACGTCTGGGGGTGCTTGTCTTCTAAGGGAACTGGACCACTAACAACATTGACCAAGAAAACTGCCATGAGCTAAATATGGTACCAAAACGTGCTTCATCAACAACTTTTCCCAACAGTTCAGGAGCAATTTGAGAAAAATGTGTATTTTTCAGTAAGATGAAACAACTTTTCATTAAACAAAAGCAGATACAAGTTATTTGGCTAAAAATAACATCAAACATTTAGAGATCGACATACCACCCCTACTGACTTCTGTGATGGACCATTGGTCTTATGAATCCCCGGTCTGGATACCCAACACCGCGGAGATAACCCAGAAATTGCCATCTCATATATTTGGGTCTACCTCAGGAATCCGCCAGGTTTAAACTTAATGGAGAATTTATGGGCAATAATCAAACTTGCGGTTGATAAACAGAAGACCTCCACTTGTGAACAATTGCGGGTGCGTATTGGCCACGGTCATACCATGTTCAAAACAACCGCTTCTTGTCCTGCGGGTGCGTATTAAACAAAAAAAATAGAACAATATTTTTCAGAATATCGCATATTTGGTCTCGAGGATGTCAGAAAGAATTGAAGCAGTCCTGAAAAATATTGACTGAGCGCATCAACTGATTTTATTTATTAATAATAAGAGTTTGGGCTTTAGATTTTTGTATATATTTCCTTTATAACATATCAAAACAAAATGCAACGTTTGATTAGTTCTATTAATTTTCTTATATGAAAAAATATAGTAGTCTCAAATATTTTGGTAAAGACTGCAGAGAAACTGGAAGGCCAAGTCGTATGGGTGGCGCTCCAGAAGAGGGTAGAGGAACTCCAGGAGAGTTCCTTAGCAGAGTAAAGAATTCTTTTTATTACACATACCTAATCTCACTGACATGGACATTATTGTTCATTATATATATATATCTATCTATCTATCTCTCTCTCTCTCTCTCTCTCTCTCTCTCTCTCTCTCTCTCTCTCTCTGATGAGGCGGTGGTCGCCTCATCAGGTTCTGCATTCGAGTCCCAGCTCGCGAAGCAGTAGCTCGTGCTGCAGCCAAGCTGAACTTCAGAAAGGCAAATTTCGCGGGACTTCGTGCTGGCGTGGCAGCGATAGAGGTGGAAGATAGTGACAACGTCGAGCAACCATGGAAGAATTTCAAAAACTCATTCATGGCCCTGCAGTCACGATTTATTCCATCAGAACGCGGCCGAGTCGGAGCTACTCAACCCAAGTGGTTCACCCCCGAAATCGGGAGAACCCTACGGAAGAGAAAAACCGCCTATCGCCAAGCGAAGAACACTGGAGAATTCGAGCACTACAAAAGTCTATGCCGAAGTGTCAAGTCCATGATAAGGGTGGCGAAACGCGCCGAAGAAGTCCGTGTGGCGAGACTCTGCAAAGAGAGCCCCAAGGAATTCTTCGGATACGTAAACAGCCGTAAGCCGACACGTAGACGGATCGGTCCCTTGGTGAAAGAGGATGGTGAGCTAGAGCTCAGTGACGAAGCGAATGCGACCATCCTCAACAAGTACTTCTCGTCAGTTTTCACTGAGGAGAAGGACACCACCCCTGAGCCTCGTGACAAGTACGAAGGCTCAGAGCAATTGGAGAGATTTCACTTCGAAGAGACGACAGTGCGTTCAAAGATCGACGCTTTGAACCGCTACAAGTCGCCAGGGCCCGATGGCTTCTTACCACGGGTGCTGAAGGAAGTGCGAGATGAGGTCTCCCCACATCTCTGCTCGATCTTCAGGAAATCGCTCGAGACTGGATGCGTGCCAAAGGACTGGCGAGACGCGGAAGTCACCCCCATATTCAAAAAGGGTAACGCGAGCGAGCCATCTAACTACCGGCCGATCAGCCTGACGTCGGTAGTAGGAAAATTGATGGGAAAGTATCCTGGTTGACAAAAATAACGCAGCACGTCGAGTCCAACCACCTATTGAGGAATTCCCAACACGGGTTCCGGCGGCACAGGTCATGCCTAACGAACCTTTTGGAATTCTTCCACTTCGTGTTCAGCGAACACGACCGGGAGAAGGCGGTGGATGTCATCTACCTCGACTTGAAGAAAGCCTTCGACAAGGTACCCCACCGCCGATTGCTGAAAAAGGTTCGAGCGCTAGGCATCGCCGGAGCTGTAGGTGACTGGATCAAGAACTGGCTGCATAGTCGAAGGCAGCGAGTAGTGGGGAACGGGCAAAAGTCAGGGTGGCTACCGGTAACAAGCGGCGTTCCCCAAGGCTCCGTGCTGGGCCCCCTACTCTTCATCATCTATGTAAACGACATAGATGATGGCATAACTGCGAGGATTTCCAAATTTGCCGACGATACCAAACTAGGTATGAACGTGGCAGACGCGGAAAACGTCGAGAGACTCCAAGCCGACTTGAGAAACTCGGGGAGTGGTCAGACAAATGGCAAATGCCGTTCAATGTCGAAAAGTGCAAGGTGATGCACATCGGCCACAGAAATCCCCAAGCCGTCTACAGCCTCAAAACTCGGCGCTCGAGAGCACAGACATGGAAAAAGACTTGGGAGTCGTGATCACCAGCGACCTCAAGTTTTCCAAGCAGTGCATCGAGGCAAGTTTTCCAAGCAGTGCATCGAGGCGGAGAAGAAAGCCCAGAGAATCTTGGGGTATATCAAGCGACAGTTTGGGTATCGGAACAGGGAAATCGTTCTCACTCTCTTTAATTCCCTGGTCCGACCTCACCTGGAGTACGCAGTCCAGTTTTGGAGTCCATCCCTTCGGAAGGACATCGCCCGACTGGAGCGAGTACAAGCCAGGGCGACCAAACTGATCCCCTCGATCAGGCACAAAAGTTACGAAGCCCGCCTAGAAGAACTAAACCTCTTCTCACTGGAAACCCGAAGACGGCGCGGTCAATTAATCGAGGTCTTCAAAATCCTCCGAGGTATTGACCACGTAGGCAACGGGGACATGTTCCAACTAAGCGAGGGCGTAACGAGAAACCACGGCTACAAAATTGAGCTGCCGCGTTATCACCGGGACAGATGCGGGAACTTCTTCAGTTACAGTATCTGCAACGAGTGGAACGCGCTTCCGCCAGAAGTCGTGAACAGCGACTCTGTGGAGCAGTTCAAAAGGCGCCTGGATAAAGTCCTGGTTCGCTGACAGGCTCACGAGTCCGTGACTCGTAACAAGTACCCTCTCGTATGGACCGTAAGGTCTTCTAGGGTACTTCTTTTCCTTGTGACTCCTTGTGACTCTCTCTCTCTCTCTCTCTCTCTCTCTCTCTCTCTCTCTCTCTCTCTCTCTCTCTCTCTCTCTCTCTCTCTCTCCAGTCTTCAGAACTTGATGTAATGCTATACGGCCTGCTAACAAAACAAATCGACAAGAAGACAGCTGTAATTTTGGGTGACTTTAACTGCAGTAAAATAAATTGGACTACAAAGCAAGCTGACAGGGAAGGCCAGAGACTTCTGGACTTTATCGATGAAAATTTCTTGACTCAGTGGATTAGTGAGCCAACAAGAGGTAAAAACATATTAGACCTCATATTGTCCACTGAAAGCGAATTGATTTCAAACACTTATGTTGGCGAAAAATTTGAAGGTAGTGACCACAATTTAATAGAATTTAATATCATAATATCAGCCTTAGAAAGAATTAAAAAAATACAGAGACCCCAATTTAACAGAGGAAACTACGACGCCATCAAAGCAGGCTTAGAGGCTTATGTGATATCAAATGAAGGTGTAAACAATAATTGGATAGAATTTAAGAATTTTGTCATGGAACAGCAAACAAAGAATATTCCAATTAAAACCCGAAGTTTAACCGTTAAACAAGATCCTACGTGGTTAACCAAAGAAATAAAAAGAATGATAAAAGACAGGCAAAAAATGTATAGGTTACTAAAAATAAAAGGTACTCAACAATTAAGGGAACAATATCATGTCTTAAGGAGAAAAATAAAAAGAGAGATAAAAATAGCAAAACGAGAAGAAGAAATACGAGTCGCTCAAAATTGTAGAATAAATCCAAAGGAGTTTTATGCCCTTGTAAACAATAGGAAGCCAATAAAGAACAATATTGGGCCATTGAGAGATTGTAATGGTACCTTAAGATACACTGACTACGATATAGCTTGTCTACTCAATAATTACTTCGCGAGTGTTTTTACTACTCAAATAACTTCTCCTATACCCGAGATAAATATTGTATACGACGGAGACGACCCATTCGAGAATGTTAGCTGTACAACCGAAGATGTTGTAAATTTAATAAATAAAATGAACGTCAACAAATCTCCTGGACCTGATATGTTTTATCCTAGAGTTTTGAAAGAAGCGAAGGAAGTTTTTAGTAAACACCTAGCCAAAATTTTTAATCAATCATTAAACAGTGGAACAGTTCCCATTGACTGGAAATATGCAAATGTTACGCCAATTTTTAAAAGTGGCTGTAGAGAGGTCGTGAAAAACTATCGACCGATCAGCTTGACGTCAGTGGTAGGGAAACTTTTAGAATCATTTATCTGCAAAAAAATTGTTTCGCATCTTGAATCAAAAGAGTTGCTTAGAGACTCACAACATGGATTCAGAAGAAACAGGTCCTGTCTAACGAACTTGCTGGACTTCTTTCAATATGTATATAAACAATATGATGAGGATAAGTCAATCGATATAATTTACTTGGATTTCCAGAAGGCGTTTGATAAAGTCCCTCACAATTTACTCATGGCCAAAGTTAGAGCAGTTGGAATTACGGGAAAAGTAGGAGATTGGATTGAGGACTGGCTTACCCATAGGTATCAGAGAGTGGTAATAAATGGATCTGCCTCAGAGTGGACAAAAGTTTCAAGTGGGGTGCCACAGGGCTCTGTGTTGGGCCCGCTGCTATTCATAATTTATATTAATGATTTGGAAACCAGTCTCGTATCGAAAGTTGTTAAATTTGCGGATGATGCGAAACTTGGAAGAGGAATATGCAACAAAGAAGACGCAACTGAGATTCAGAGAGATATAAATCTTATCGAAGAATGGTCAAAAAAATGGAAAATGCCTTTAAACTTTGATAAGAGTAAAGTAATGCATGTCGGAAGGAAAAATCCACAAGCGGTGTATACATTGTTCAATATGGAGTTAAAAGAAACAAAAGTCGAAAAAGACTTAGGGATTTATGTATCGAGCGATCTTAAGTTTAGTATGCAATGCAGTGAAGCGGAAAAAAAGGCATCCAAAATCCTAGGATACATAAAACGACAATTTAAATGCAGAAACGAGACCATAGTATTAAATTTATTTAATGCATTAGTTCGTCCCCATCTGGAATATTGTGCTCAATTGTGGTCACCTTATCTGAAGAAAGATATTGAAAGGCTTGAAAGAGTTCAAGAGAGAGCGACAAAATTAATACCATCCTTAAGAAAACATAACTATGAAACTAGATTGGAAAGACTCAAACTCTTCAGACTAGAAACGCGGAGAATGCGAGGCCAGCTCATAGAAACATTTAAAATACTAAATAGGATTGAAAATGTAGACCCTAATATATGGTTCAAAGTTAACGAATGTGAGACGAGGAACAATGGAATGAAGCTGGTTCCGTTGCGGTATCAAAAAAGTATAACAGGAAACTTTTTCTCATATAAAATTGTCAACCTCTGGAATAAACTGCCAAATGATGTAATTGCGAGTAAGACTAAAGAGACATTTAAACAAAGACTCGACAAAATAATACATACACTAGATTATTAATTAACTTTAAAAATATAAGGGAAAACCCCATGTAAATAAAAGAGGACCAAGACGACAGGATTCTGAAAAGAATGGAATTCAATACATTATGAATGCATATTGTAATCAAGAAAAGTGTATATAAATTAATTGACGGGATTTCCATTATTATACAAAGGTCCTAAGATAAGCATAAATATTGGAACGAAATCCAATAGTGGATTAAATTCAACGATGGTGTATATAGTTTAATGACGAGATACTTATATCATACCAGAAAAGAATATTGAGATTTTCAGCTGGTTAAGTTTCAAACTGTACTGTGAAATTCCTGGATCAGCACTATATTTCAACTGACCAGGTATCTTTTCAGTTTCCGTACCTGCGTTGCAGGTGGGAGAGGAGGGTGGGGAGAGCCTTCAACTTTACTGTCACTTTATCTCTAGCATTGTCTGTTTTTTTTTTTTAAATGTAAATATCATAGGTAATTGACAAAGGCACCTTCTCGGCATGGATCGAAAGATCTCTAGGGTGCTGATTATCCTTGTAACTCTCTCTCTTCTCTCTCTCTCTCTCTCTCTCTCTCTCTCTCTCTCTCTCTCTCTCTCTCTCTCTCTCTTTTTCTCTTTCTCTTTCTCTCTCTCTCTCTCTCTCTCTCTCTCTCTCTCTCTCTCTCTCTCTCTCTCTCTCTCTCTCTCTCTCTCTCTCTCTCTCTCTCTCCCCCTCTCTCCCCTCTCTCCTCTCTCCTCTCTCCTCTCTCCTCTCTCCTCTCTCCTCTCTCCTCTCTCTCTCTCTCTCTCTCTCTCTCTCTCTCTCTCTCTCTCTCTCTCAACACAACCACCTTGTCGTCGGTGAGAGAGCTTGCGTGATCTGCCTGAGTTAAGCTAGCTAAGCTGGGGGACTTTTAGTCCGGTAGGGTCACCCATGCCAGTAAGGTAGCTGTAGTAGGATCCAGACTAATGGTTGTCAAACTTCTCTACCACTTCTTTGATGCGTCTCCTTGCATCCACCTACCAACCTCTTCGATTCTGTTAGTACTAAGTTTCACCAACTCTCTTCAACTGTCAAAAAATCAAAACAAAAATCCAATAACAAAAAAAAACCTTCATCTCTATTACACATAAGTTGTTTATCAATAAGGGCCTCACCAGCTCCCTTATGCCGCGTGAGAAGAGAGGCTTTGGAACCTCTTTAAATAACGCCTTGGAGCACTCATAGGTTACAAGAGACTGAGATTGAAGGAATCTTAGGCGTTTGGGGTACGATTAATGGAGAAATGCTAGGTACCCCTTAAAAGCTTTCTCCTAACGTGTAATTGCCTGACCAGCTCCCTGTGACCGCTACTTGGTGAATAAAGGCTCAACTGATCTTTGGAGAGAGAGCTTTTGTGCCTTGCTGGTTGCCAGATCAGCTAAAGATCTCGGATGAAGTCGTGGGCACTTAGCTTTACTATTTGCCTCAAGTCTGGCCGTTTCTACTTGATTAGTAGGGCTTAGTAGGAAGACAGTTACACCTCAAGCACCCCTGTCGAAAAATCAGAGAACCAGTTTACTGGGGCTCTCGTGCTGCTCAGTTGGGAGCTGCGGCACGATTGGGAACGTCCGGCCCAGGGGAGACCTTAGGGTTGGTGTGCTTGACCAAAGGGTTTCTGTTCGCCGAACGACCAAAAACCTCCTGGAAATAGGCGGATGTGATTAGTGCGAGAGAAAATCACAACCAAAAACCCCTTTTTTAATGCGTATGGTCCGAGATTTTTGTAACATGGCGAAGAAGAATGGTCCTCCGTTTCGAAAGCTAACCTGCAAAATATGCAAAGTCTATAGATGGAGTGAAGACTTCGGGGAAAGGAGTTGCAAGAAACTCACAGATGGCGTCAGTGTCTGTGACTTCTGCGAACTCGAGAAGCGCCTGGGCGAGAGCATCACTCAACTGAGAGAGGAGAACTCCCTCCTTAAAAGGGAAGTTCAACACTTAAAAACAGAGAGATGCAGATGCTCAGGCGAGAAGGCTCTCGACGTCCAACAGCCGATTTCTTCTGCTGAAGGGCTTCCTCAACGAGCCAAAAAGAAGAAAAGAAAGAAGAAAGAAGAGAAAGTAGAAATAGAAGAAGAGAAAGTAGAAAGAGAAGAAGAGAAAGTAAAAGGAGAAGAAGAGAAAGTAGAAAGAGAAGAAAAGAAACTGGAAACAGAAGAAGAGAAAGTAGAAGCAGAAGAAGAGAAACGGAAAACAAACGAAGAGATAGCAAAGGAAGTCAAGAAGAAGAATAAGAGGAAGAATAAGAAGAAAAAAAAATTAGAGATACAAGAGGAAAGCGGCAAGTCGCCTCCGAAAGGAAAGACTAAGTCCGCCGTCAAATGTGCAAGAGTCACCCTTATTGGTGATTCTCAAGCGCGGGGTCTGAAGCCCCTGCTAGCGGCCCGCCTTCGTACAAGCGTTAAGGTGAGCTGCATCCCAGGTTGTGGGAATAAGCAGGTAAGAGCTGAGGCCGAGAAGTCTCAGATTTCAGAGACTTCAGTCGTTGCCCTTATGGTAAGTGGCAACGACCTCTACCTCAGAGGAGGTAGGGTAGGCCCTACAGGTGAAATTATGAGGACAGTTATGGGCGCTGTCGACGACTGTGGACTGAAAACCCGCAGACGCGTCGTGGTGGGGATGCTCCCGAGGTGGGGTCCAAGCCGGACTGCCCACTTGAGGAACATGTCGCTAAACAGGCACCTTGCAGACCTCTGTACAGCTGAGGGTGTCTTTTTCGTGGACCCGTACGCCGTGTTCTATGGTAGAAAAGACCTCTACCAAAGGGACGGGGTGCACCTCTCCTTTAAGGGCAAGGCGTTCCTAGCCAACCTCATCCAGGATGTCGTGGAGCGCACCCAAAGGAGTGTCCGGCCCATTGGGAAGGCGGACGTACGCCAGTACGCCCGAGTCACTCCCCAAACAACCTTCTCGGAGGTTGTCAAAAATGGTGCCACCACGACAAACAAGAAGCCGGGAAACAGAAGAGTATAGGGAGTCCTACATTAGGGGACTCCCTGAAAGTTCTTCTGTTCAATGCGAGGTCAATCAGGAACAAGTTTCCTGAGCTCCGTGGCCTCGTAGCGACGGAAGAACCCGAAATGGTAGCCATAACAGAATCGTGGATAAAAACGTCAAACCGAGACTTTGAAGGCGAATTCACGGTTCCTGGCTACCAACTCTTCCACAAAGATAGGCCAGACAGAGAGGGTGGCGGTGTAATGTTGTATGTCAAGGATACAATCAAATCTACGAACTCCAACGTTATATCCGACCACGAGCTCCTAGGCGTTGACCTAGAGATCGGTCCTGCCAAATACAGGACCCTGCTGCTTTACAGACCCCCTTCCCAACCTGTTGAGAAGGACAGGGAACTGTACCAGCTGCTGGGTGAGCTGGTTCAAGGCAGAGTGTGCATCGTTATGGGCGATTTCAACAGCCAAGTTGACTGGGAAACCAGAGCAGCCTGTGGCGAGAGCGCACTACTCCTGGAGTTCGCCAACAACGAGTTTCTCACTCAATGGGTCAGAGAACCGACGAGAGGAGACAATATCCTCGACTTGGTCTTCACCTCTGAGGATGATATCGTTGAAGATATCTCTGTAGGCGAAGAGCTCGGTGGCAGTGATCACCAGCTAGTTAGATTTAGCGTCAAGATCCCGAAGGTAAGGTCTGTTGCAGGTCAATCAAAGAAACTTGACTTGAGAAGAGCAGACTTTGCAAGCCTTCGAGCTGGACTGACTGACGTCAGGCTAGAAGTGTGCGATGCCGTTGAAGACTCGTGGAATAGTTTCAAAACCACATTCATGAGTCTTCAATCGCGTTTCATCCCTCTGAAATGCCCCCGTCTGTCTTCTGTTCAACCTAAGTGGTTTAATCGAGAAATCGGCCAACTGCTTAGGGAGAAGAGAAATGTATACCGGCAATCGAAGATCTCGGGTGACTTTGACGAATACCGGAGGCTAGCCAGGAGAGTGAAGTCCAGCATAAGGGCAGCTAAGCGGTCTGAGGAACTCCGAGTGGCGAGACTCTGTAAAGAGAATCCCAAGGAGTTTTTTGGATATGTGAACAGCCGTAAACCAATCCGTCGAACGATTGGCCCTTTGAGGAATGAGGAGGGGACATTAAAGCATTCAGATGCAGAAAATGCTAACCTCCTCAACGACTACTTCTCTTCAGTGTTTACTGAAGAGTGTGGTCCCATTCCCCAGCCCACGGATTCCTACTCGGGGGAAAAGCTGGAGGCAATGGACTTCACCGAAGGAGAAATAAAGAAAAAGATCGCTGACCTAAAGACGAATAAGTCCCCTGGACCGGACGGGTTTCTACCTAAAGTGTTGAAGGAAGTGTGCGATGAAGTATCACGACATCTGTGCGCTATCTTTAACATGTCAATCCGGACCGGATGCGTTCCTAGAGACTGGCGTGAGGCGGAGGTGACTCCTATCTTCAAGAAAGGAGACCGAGACCAACCGTCGAACTACCGACCTATCAGTCTGACTTCGATAGTCGGTAAACTCATGGAAAGCATCATGGTGGACAAAGTGACGTCGTATTTAGAGTCAAACCTGCTACTGAGGAGTTCCCAGCACGGCTTCCGAAGGCAACGGTCATGCCTGACGAACCTTGTGGAATTCTTCCACTTCGTTTTCAGTGAGCACGATCGGGACAAGGCGGTGGATGTGGTGTACTTAGACTTTCAGAAAGCCTTTGATAAGGTACCACACCGCCGCCTTCTCCGGAAAGTGCGAGCGCTTGGCATAGACGGAAAGGTAGCCGGCTGGATCGAGAACTGGCTAAGTGGCAGACGGCAACGGGTGGTGGTAAATGGACAGTCTTCTGAGTGGGTGCCCGTTACTAGCGGGGTGCCTCAAGGTTCTGTCCTGGGACCACTACTATTCATCATCTACGTCAACGACATGAACGGTGACATGGTTGCCAAGATTTCCAAATTTGCCGATGATACCAAGCTTGGTATGAACGTTGCAAAGGATGGAAATACTGCCCGCCTGCAGGAAGATCTTGGGAAGATTGGGGAGTGGTCGGACACGTGGCAAATGCCTTTTAACGTGGGCAAATGCAAAGTGATGCATATCGGCCACAGAAACCCCCAATCTCAGTATATCCTTAAGGGCACTGCTATGGAATCCACCGACACTGAGAAGGACTTGGGTGTAACAATCACTAGTGACCTCAAGTTCTCGAAACAGTGCATTGAGGCGGAGAAAAAGGCCCAAAGGATGCTAGGCTATATTAAGCGCCAGTTTGGTTATCGGAACCAGGAGATTGTACTGTGCCTGTACAACTCACTTGTCCGACCGCACCTGGAGTATGCCGTACATTTTGGAGTCCTTCATTGCGAAAGGACATCGCGAGATTGGAACGCGTACAAGCCAGGGCAACCAAGCTGATTCCCTCTATCCGATATAAAGTTATGAGGATAGACTAAGGGAGTTAGATCTGTTCTCGCTGGAAACCCGTAGACTGCGTGGTCAGCTCATCGAAGTCTTCAAAATACTTCGAGGGTTCGACAATGTTGACTACCGGGATATTTTCACACTGAGTGAGAACAGAACGCGCAATCACGGCTTCAAACTTGAACTGAAGCGTTACAACCGCAATCTGTGTGGAAACTTTTTCACCTACAGTATCTGTGGTAAGTGGAACGCACTTCCAGTGGAAGTTGTCAACAGTGAATCTGTTGACCAGTTCAAGTCAAGACTAGACAAAGTCTTGAAAAGTGCCGTTTATGGACGCAAAACAATTGAGCAGCCATGTGCCCGCTCAATTGCTAGTCGAAAGGTACCCTCTTTGAATGGACCGTAAGGTCTCCTAGGGTACTTACTTTCCTTGTTACTCCTTGTTACTCCTTGTTACTCTCCTCTCTCTCTCTCTCTCTCTCTCTCTCTCTCTCTCTCTCTCTCTCTCTCTCTCTCTCTTCTCTCTCTTTCTCTCTTTCTCTCTTTCTCTCTTTCTATCTTTCTCTCTTTTCTCTCTCTCTCTCTCTCTCTCTCTCTCTCTCTCTCTCTCTCTCTCTCTCTCTCTCTCTCTCTCTCTCTCCTCTCTCTACAGTAAAGCTAACTTAGAGGGCCTCAGAGAAGCCCTGGGAAATATTCATGAGCAGCTGATAGAAATAGAAGATGTAAATCAACTTTGGAATAAATTTAAAGAACTATTTTTTATAGCTTAAGAAAACCATGTTCCTCTTAAGACAAGGAATAGTAACGCGAATAGAGGCAATCCGCCGTGGTTTAATAATGACATCAAACGAGCAATTAGAGATAGGAACCGTCTCCACACATTATTAAAACACAATAGAAGCTATCAAGTTAACCAACAATATAACACTAGCAGAAGAAAGGTTAAAACACTCATAAGATCAAAGAAACGTCAATACGAAATCGAGATAGCAAAAGCAAGCACCACTAATCCCAAACACTTCTATACTTATATCAATAGAAATAGGCAAAGGAGAAGCGGGATTGGCCCCTTGAAAAACCAGTTGGGTGAAATTATTTCAGATGATATGGGTTTGGCTAATATCTTAAACGAGTTTTTTAGTTCAGTCTTCACCTTAGGATATACTAATAACGATAACAACGAGTCTATACAGGTCAGACACCCATCACTAAGGAGCCTGGAAGTAAATTCGCAACTAGTAATTGATAAATTAAAGAAAATGAACTCGTACAAGACTCCTGGTCCTGATAAATTTTACCCTAGAATCTTAAAACATGTCCATAATGAGTTAGCAGAGTCACTTGCTCTCATTTTTAACAAATCTCTCGAGCATGGGGTCGTCCCTGATGATTGGAGGAAAGCTAACGTCACACCTATCTTTAAGAAGGGATGTAAAAACCAGGCCAGTAATTACAGACCCATTAGCTTAACCTCAATAGTTGGAAAGTTGCTCGAAACGATCATTAGAGACAAGCTAGTAGAGTTCCTCGAAAACAATAACCTTATACGTGATAGCCAGCATGGTTTTAGGTCTAAGAGATCGTGCTTAACAAACCTAATTGACTTTTACCATAACCTTTTCAACCTATATAACGATACTAAATCATTAGATATAATTTACCTAGATTTCAAAAAGGCATTTGACAAAATTCCACATCAGAAACTCATGAACAAAGTGCGTACGCTAGGAATTAACGGTAATATATACGGATGGATTAGAAACTGGTTAAAAAACAGGAAGCAGAGAGTGATAATAAATGGCGTGGAATCGGACTGGGTATCTGTTACCAGCGGTGTTCCCCAGGGATCAGTCCTGGGGCCTATTTTATTTACTATATACATCAATGACATAGACGTTGGAATAAATAATATCATATCTAAATTTGCAGATGACACGAAAATAGGTAACTCAGTACTATGCGAAGATGACAGGGCTAGCCTGCAGGCTGATATAAATAAAATTACCGAATGGTCTGAGAAATGGCAAATGCCATTTAATATCGACAAATGCCAAATCCTTCAGTGCGGAACAAAAAACAAAAAATACACCTATACAATGCAAGGCGGCTTAATAAACACAACCCCGCAGGTTAAAGATTTAGGAGTAATAATTACAGAAAACTTAAAAACATCAAACCAATGCGCAGCTGCTGCAAACAAAGCTAACACAGCACTAGGATTTATAAAAAGAAACTTTACTTATAAAAGCGAGGAGATAATTATGCCACTATATAAAAGTATTGTCAGGCCCCATCTCAAATACGCTGTACAGTTCTGGGCCCCTTACTTAATAAAAGACATAGATAAATTAGAAGCTGTACAACACAGAGCGACAAAACTTATCCCGTCAGTACGTAACAAACCTTACCACGAGAGGCTAAAAAAACTCAATCTATTTTCCGTCAGAAAAC